>VZZY01002088.1:294080-328228 GCA_013400335.1 Eurystomus gularis
CGCGCTTGGGCCCGGGCTCCGCCGCCGCCTCCACGCTGCTCGGTGCCGGCCGCGACCTCGCCGCTCCCGGCCTCGTACGTGTGCGTGGCCCGAGCAGGGGGGTTTGCAGGCGGGTGAGGTGGAAAATCACGGGTGGCCTTAGGGAAGCCGCGAGTGATTTTCCCGCCTTGCAGGCTTTGCTTTCTCGCTCTGCGTGTGCTCGTGTAAGGGTTCGTCTCTGCGGCGTTAGGGCCGTTGTGCAGCTCTGGTTAATGTCCTCGTCAGTGATACGGGCGAGGGGATCAAGGGCACCCGCAGTAGGTTTGCAGGTGACACCAAGTTGGGCGGGAGTGTTGATTTACTGGGAGTCAGGGAGGCTCCACAGGCTGGATGGATGGGCCGAAGCCGGTGAGATGAGGTCAACCAGGCTAAGTGCTGGGTCCTGCACTTGGGGCACAGCAACCCCCTGCAACGCTACAGGCTTGGGGAGGAGTGGCTGGAAAGTGCCCATTGGAAAAGGACCTGGGGCTGTTGGTCAACAGCCGGCTGAACATGAGCCAGTGTGTGCCCAGGTGGCCAAGAGGCCAACGGCATCCTGGCCTGGATCAGAAACAGTGTGACCAGCAGCAGTAGGGAGGTGATTGTGCCCCTGGATTTAGCGCTGGTGAGACCACACCTCGAATCGTTGGTTGTTTTGGGTCCCTTGATATGAGAAGGACATTAAGGGGCTGGAACGGGTCCGGAGAAGGGCAACAAAGCTGGGGAAGGGTCTAGAGAACAAGTCCAGTGAGGAGCAGCTGAGTGAACTGGGGTTGTTTAGCCTGGAGAAAAGGAGGCTCAGGGGAGACCTTCTTGACCTCAGCAACTCCTTGAAGGGAGGTTGTAGTGAGGTGGGAGTCAGTCTCTTCTCCCAAGGAACAAGCGATAGGACAAGAGGAAATGGCCTCAAGTTGCGCCAGGGGAGGTTTAGGTTGGGCATTGGGAAAAATTTCTTCACTGAAAGGGTTGTCAAGCCGTGGACCAGGCTGCCCAGGACAGTGGTGGAGTCACCATCCCTGGAGGGATTTAAAACATGTGGAGATGTGGTACTGAGGGACATGGTTTAGTGGTGGACTTGGCAGTGCTGGGTTAACGGTTGGACTCTGTGTTCTTAAAAGTCTTTTCCAACCTAAATGATTCTATGATTCTTTAACAGAGCTCTCCAGCAACAGAGCTTCCTCGGTCTCCTCAAGCAGGGCTGCATTCAATTTTATTCTGGGGAGAGTCAAGTAATAACTGAATAACATGTTCTTTTTAAGCCATGTGTGCCATTGTCTCTGTACTTGTGTGTCCCCTGCATGGAGGGCCATCTTGTTCCCATCCAATGCTTTCCTCAAATGCTCTCACATCTCCTGTTTGAGGCTGTCTCCCCAAGCACATCACTTGTCTGGAAGGTTGATAACAATATGGAGATGCTACAGACCTTGTTCTGCTTATGCAAGATAGTCTTTGTTGTTGACTCTTCTGCAAGGCAGAATTATTTTTCTGTGTTGTATTTGGTGCTGAGCAGATCATCCACACTGCTAAGTACCATGACAAAAATGAAATATTTTTCCTCACTTTTTCCCTCTCACATCAACTTCTGCTCATTAATTGCTTTTGTTGCTAGATCCATGTTGCTCAAACGCAAGTGCACGGACTGACAGTAACAAGTTTAAAGTGACTTAGGAGCTTTTAGTGGCGTAGTAACGCACGTATCTCAGTGTGCTGTTGGTTAAATCCTGCGTAAAATGCCAGTGTCCCCTTTCCATATTCTTTGTGAGAAAGCCTGTATTTGTTTTATCTTGAGCTTGCCTTAGGACACCGTTGCTGAGCTTCCGCTAAATCTGGTTGCTGTCAGCTGGAATGTGTAGTTTGGATCAGAGAATACCCTTTGAAAAGTGATCTGGAAAAGCTGATCCATCTGTCGTGACTTGGAGAGGTTAGTGTAAAGCCCTGGTAGCTTGGCTACTCTCTAAGCTAATTCACAGGCCTCAGCTGGCTTCAGATTTTACCTCCTGGGAAGGATAATTTGGAAACTCTAGAATGGGTGGATGCTCCCTTGACAAGAAGCCACTCAATAATGGAAAAAGCAGTGGGAAGAAAGTTATACTCTTTATAAGTAGCATTCCTTTTTCAAGTCTGAGTTCGACCCCTACATGAAATAGATGGAACAAGTAGCATGGTTTGCTGGCAGCAGCCTGTAATACTAGCCACAAAAATCATCAGAGAAAGTAGAAGCAAGCAAAACATTTATTTTTCCATAATTTACAGTTCAGGTACTGTTGATTCATGCTAAGAGGGCTGATAAAGGCAGAGACTTTGATGTATTCTTAATGATAACTTAAAAATCTGTATTCATAGAGCTCATGTAATTTTAAGCCAAGTTCGCAGGCTGCTGTGTGAACTGTGTTGCATTTTTAACTCCAAAGATAATTTGATGAGGTAGAAGAACCTTCCTGCCTGAGGGCTGCAAGACTAGGTCTGTTCCAAAACCTGACACAGGGCTTTAGAAACCCAACGTTGTAGTGGTAGGTTTAATTTTCAATTGCAGCTGATTTTGTTTATGAACAAAGAGTGTTGCCACCCTTGACAGTAAAACTAATGTGAGATGCCAGGATTGCAGCCTTCATTGACCCAAGCAGCACCTCAGCTTTCTAACAGCAGAAATTCTCACTTCTGTTCAGCCAACTGAGTTTGGAAGAAGGACTTTTTTGATGGAACTTCTTAAAATGCCACTCATACATAGAGTTATTGCACCCACTTGTGGAGGAGATCAAAACTACGGAAGTTGAGATGAATGAGTCTTTGTCTGTCTTGTTCCACCTATTTTGGATTTTTGTGATAATTCAAACCACTGAAGCTGTGTAATTATTGCTTGTTTTAAGTCACCAGCCACCCCTGAATCTGACCAGTGCAGAAGAGAACAAGCTGTGTTGAAAACAGCCTCTGCCACCAGTGAGGTTCTAGTATGTGTTTGTAACTGATGTAGGTAAGTATTAACGCTGTGGTACAAACGTTACTGTAGCTGCTTGTGGGATTTAGGGTACGATTGTGGTATTCTGCACTTGAGAAGGATACACTGATACTTGCAAGTTTACCCAGAAGGATTAGTGGGATCATGGAAAGGATTTCCTGTGAGGGGGGACTAAAAGAGGAGGATTTACTCAGCCCAATCCAAAAAAAAAAGGTTTAACAAGGATATGGTTGGCTCTCTACTCTCCTGATATGTTTCTATTGTCAATCAGAAAGGCTATGATTTGTTCCAAACATAGGAGGTTGTCGCGGTCGGGCGCGCAGAGGTCCGACCACCTCCCAAAGGGAGAAGGGTTGAGGGTAAATTGGGATATCTCCCCACCAGGCCCGCAAGCAGACACGGAGACCGAAATGAGTATTTAACAAGTTTATTACTAAATATATTCTAATAAAACCTTATTTACTCTATGGAAGAGTTCACAGAGGTGAACTTCTTATAGCTACGTATGAGTTTTATTTTTAAAGCTGGATACACAGAGCCTCCTTTGCCTGTTTCCTCTGGATGACCAGGAACCTCCTGGAACTGCTCAAGTTTGGTGGAAAGTTTGATCTTGTATTTTAGAGTCACAGCAAGAGACCATGGCCTTGTCCAGCCACAACTCTTGAATCCTAAGTGAAGAGAGTTGGAGACGTTGCTGGCTCAAGAATAAATGCGTAACAGCTAAATGAACTAGCGTGGGATAGAAACTGGAAGATAAGCAAGTGAGGTTCTTTGTAGAACTGTTTTTGGTAGTAAACTGACATCGTTTTAAGATGGAGCTTCATTGCTTTAAGATGGGATTATAGAACGTGTTTTTGAAAGAACAGAATTGGGTTTAATAGGTCAGGGTTCCTTTTCAGGACTTAAGTTACACAAAAACAATTTGAGTGTTTGCCTACTAGGATCTACTTCATCCAGCCTCGTCTTGAACACATCCAGTGCTGGGACATCTGCAGCCTCCCTGCACAACCTGTTCCAGTGTCTCACCATCCTCACAGTGAAGAGCTTCTTCCTTACATCTAATCTAAATCTCCCCTCCTCCAGTTTAAAGCCATTACCCTTCATTCTATCACTAGAAGCCCTTGCAAAAAGTCCCTCCCCAGCTTTCTTGACAGAAGGATGTTATCATAAAAGGGAAAAGATGAAGTAAGAAATGAAAGATATGAAGTTGGGTATGACAGAGCAGGTGGTCACTCATTTCTGGTACTGTTCATTGCTGGAGACCCCCCAGAGATGTATTAAACCCTCACTGAAGTCAACAGAAAAATTCGTGTTGACTTCATGGAAAGTTTGCTACCAGGAACACTAAGAATGATAGAGATCTTTCAGATTATCATCTCATCTCTCCTGGTGTTTGAACTGGTTTGCTGCTTTGTCTTTTTGCTTATGATTCATGCTGATTTTCAGCCCTTCAGTATTAGAACTTCATATCAGAGATGAGCTTCCTTGGAGTGAGAGTTTCTGTGCCCCATAGCTCCTCCCTGAGATGGGACTAATGGTGAATCTCTAACACAGATTTTTCTGCTGCCTGGTGTGCCTTTCAGCTAGAAATGGGTTGAGAGAGTGAGTGGACAACCTTACCTTCCCAGGGAGCGTTAGGATGGAGGCTGAGGCATCGAGCTGCAGGTGCAGAGCCTTGTGTTGGGCATACGTCCAACTGCCTTTTGCACGGTGTTAGCCACATCATTCCCAGCGAGAGACGACGTGCTTTGGTCACGCTAACTCCATGTGCCACCTAGACTTGCAACACACAGCTGACTTTTTGACCTGTTTTGTTGGGGGAGGTATTGAGTTCTTGACATTATTTGTAATGGGTGTAAGGTGGAGCTAGGTTCTAGTTCTGATTTTTTCTCTGTAGCAGAAAATTTTTACCCCTAAAGTCCTCTTGGTAGAGGGCTTTTCCCCACTTGCACAGTGGAGTGCGTGGACCTGTTGTGGTAATGCTGTGTTGACAGAGCACTTCACCCAGATTGGGATGAAACAGTTTGACTGAAAGGGATCAATTTTGTCTCTGTGTGCATCTGACCTTCGAACAGTTAAGGAGGTTGTCTTCAGCCAGCCCAGCAACTTGGCAACTGGTAGGATTATTACAACCAAGTAACTCAGGGATTTGACCCGAACTTCCTCTTCTTTGAATTATTTGACTCCGAAACCATCAGGTGGAGCTGAATGTGAATTGCACTTGCCATCACATGTCCCTAACTTTCTCCAGCGAGTTTTATTTGTTAGTTTAGAATGCAGAACCGAACCTTTTAACTTGACTCTGAAGGCAAATATTGACTTTGTTTCATAGTAACCTGGACTTTGCACAGGAGGGGAAAAGCCCAACTTTCCCGAAAATGGCAGCTGAGACCTCCACAGAAGTTCCAAAAACTGCTAGACAATTCGTCCTTAAGGAAGAGGTATAACACGCTTGGTTTTGACACGTTTTGTTGTTAAATAACAATTATTTGTGAGTGTGGAGTGAGAAGTGCTGTAGATGCTCTATGTTTGTCAAATCTGTTCAACAGACAAAACACCGCTTCATGAAGGTCAGTTTAAAAAGTGGCATTTCTCTTTGTTGAAATAGTAATAGAAATTATCAATGGGGAGAGAGATCTCTGTGGTGTCGCATTATTTCAGGCATCCTTCTTTTAATTTTGCAGCTGTTTCTTGTGTTGTCTGTTCAGGCTGTTTTCAACGTTCAGAAATAACGCTGATACCTCTGAAAGACTCTCATGATCGGTGATCGTGAAGCTCAGCCTTGTTTTCTGTTCCTTTAAGATGATGAAACACTTAACAGCTGCCTTAACATTTAGGATTGTACCTTCTTTGGTGCTTTCAGAAAGGGTATGACTTTAGATAATTGCTGTTCTAAAGACAGTAAGGAGGTAGTGAGTTTTTTTTCAAAGATACTGTGCTCACATCTTCACAGAATCAGAAAACATCAGGTCCTGAGGAAGGAATTTGGAGTTAATTCTGGGTGCTTATTAGGAGCGCTTTCACCCTAATGTAAACTGCCTGTTTCTGTTCTTTTTTTAAGTTAATCTTTGGAGTTAGAGGCAGGTTCGGCCCCAGCACCATGCTGTTGTTATAACACAAATGTAGTTTCTTTTATCCGGTGTTCCTTCCTTGGAATGAACTGTCTTGTAATTTCTTTAGGTTTCAAGGTACAAAATGTTTTCAGGAAAAGAAGAGACTCACATAGTTGCGATATATTTGTGAATTTTCCCCTTGGATAGCTTTTTAATATGAATATTTCTCAAGCATAAAGAGTTGCATTTTGGTAAGCTTTTGGGGTTTTCTATTAAGACCTGTGTTTCTGCAGGTAACATTTGCATTTTATCCTCTGGTTTTTTTTTCATAATGCCTCTTCTTTGGAACATTGTACTCTTCTATGCCAGAATTGGAATTAGATCTTACATACTTACATCTTACATATTTAGGTTTTTCGTGGGATTAACACAGGAGAGTACTTACTATGCCTCTGCCAGTGGCCCTTATATTAAAAGAGGTTCTGTAACTCTTCAGTAACTATGTGGTCTGATTTTGGAATAATCTTCTTCCATGAAAGTGGCAGCCAATTGTATTTCCTTCTTCCCATTTTAGGGAACCCACAGTGAGGCTGTTGTAAGCAAAATCAAATGTTATTTTCCCATCAAAGAGATGAAACAATAAAAATAACTCACTCTAAAAGAAGTGCAACACATCCTGCAAAGTGTCCTTAGGCCCTAAACAGGTGATTTAGCAAAGCAGAAGTTGTTCTTCTGGGCCAGCTTCCGTAGGGTTTAATTGTGTACCTGATGAGGCTGGTGACAAAATTCTCGTTATCTTCTAGGGAAACCTGGCAAATCATATTCTTCTCACCTTGCAGGCTGTTAGCAGCAAGGATTTCACCTTACTTCAGTGGACTGTGGAACCACTTCCATTGTAAATATTTGCCCTATATGTCCTATAGTACTTTTAAATTATTGTGCCATGACGGTAGAGGCCAAAAGCTGCAGTTAAGAGTACCTGATTTAAAACAAGAGACTTTGGTTGATGTTTGTTTTGTAGACGTAAACCCCTTTTTTTTTCCTTTTTTCTTCTTTTTTTTCCCTTTTGTCTTTTTGGAGCTTGGATAAGTCTTATTTCTTACAGACGAGGGATTCATTTTTCCTCTGAGATTCCTGAGCACAGTGATACTGATTTCAGGCATTTTCTCCTCTCAGCTTAGCTGCCGATAACTTGGTGACAGAGGCAATGATCTGCCAGTTCTGTTGAATGCTGCAGCAATGTGGGATCATTAGCGATAATCTAGGCCTTTGTGTTCTCCCCAATGTTTAAAAAAACATTTAAAACGTTTGGCTGTGTTTACATAACTGAAGAATATATCTATTCCTCTCCTCGGGCAACCAGTGAAACGTGGTTTTTCATCTGTTTCTCTTTTGGATCTTTCTGTGCTTTAGTTCTGCAGTGATTTAGGAGTGAATTCGAAGCTATTTAAAATATTCCTGAGTGCTTCCAAACAGAATTAATTCTTGCACCCATAGAGACTATCATATACTTCATCTTCTCCTTTCCTGCTCTTTTTGTGAGCACAAAGCCACTGAGAACACATGGTTCTTCTTTTCCAATTCTTGTTATGTGGAAGTATTCTACTTTCCAATATATATGCCAAAACTCCTACATGTGAACTATGTGTAGCCACGTTGACAACCAGAGGAGTCCTATCGTTCTTTCAATTGCCTGTCAAAACAGTTGTTCTGAAGAACACATTTTCAGAATTACGTGAGTTCATCCAGCTCCGTTATCATTTACTGGACACCTGAATCACTCCTGACTTGCCCTCTGCCTCCAGCTGATACTCTGCTCTGCTTCTGTGCCCTAGTTATAGCTGCATCATATATTGTGTTTCATTTCTCTGTATTCTTTTTTTTTTAGCTGGTGGATCTCTCACTTAAGTTCATGACCTACATGGCCACACAGGCCCCGTTTGCCCCGTGTCCTGCACTGGGGTTTTTAGTGTGCCAGCCACACCAGTGACCTCTCGGACTTCATCCTTTGTTACAATTTAATGGTGTGGGGTTTTCCCCAGATCCTTTTTCCCCTTGCTGATGCTTGCTCTGTTGCTGTCAGCAGTGCTTCTCATTAGACAATCGGAAGTGATTTGTTCACTTGCTGATTACTTCTGATTTCTGTGGTCAGAGCTATGGCCAACTTGACAGAAAGTTCTGGAGACAAGCTTCTTGTCTGCCTACACCTTTAGTAAAGCTTAAAATACAAGTTACATTAAAAGATGTGAACTTCAGGGCTAATACATAGGTATTTTTGCTTTTTAAATAAACTACATAAAAGATGAGGAAACATCAGAAGGCAAATAAACTTATTTAGCCCAAAAAAGACATTTTATAATAACGTTACTGCCAGGCACTCAATCAGCAACTCTTAAAAATCCTAAAAGGGCAGGTACGTGTCAGAGCTCGCAGGTACAGAAAACGGTGCTTACACGAGGCCGCAGTCTGGGATCATGGCAAGAAAAATTTCAGAATAGTTTGCTTTTCAGTCTCACGTGCTTAGCTCTCAGGCCGTGCTCTCTGGTAAGCGGGCGCTCAAAAGCAGCAGCGTAGCTAAAGTCTGTGCAGAGCAGCGACTCTTCTTTTTCAGCTGAAACACGACCTTTGCAAAATCCTTCTGAAAAAATGAGGCTTTTCCAGTGCATAGAACCCCGCTGAATTCATTGAAACTTGGTTATAGAAGTCATGTTAAGAAAAGTTACTTGTCTTATTTTCTATTCCAATTCAAGGACTTAGAATAAATGTGGGGGGTTTTTTTCTGTATGAGCTACAGGAATGTTGCGTGTTCCTGCATGTGTTCTGATGCTGAGAATTTGTCTTCAAAAGAATCCAAAATTAGTCGTTTCTCCCCTTCGCCCCCAAATATCATTGGGATTTATCTTATAACGTATTTAACAACGAGTTCTTTATTTTAGGTAATTGTAGAAAGAAAATGGTTGAAGCTTGAAGAAACAACTTACACTGATCCCTTTGGTAAAAGCAGGTAATCGTCTCTCTGGCATTTCGGATTCCTGGAATATTCCCAACTGCACAGACTAGCCCCGGGCTGGGAGAACACGGTGTTACAAACCTACCACTCAACGCAAGATGAGATCTATTCATTGTGCAATTCCTTTATGGTTTGTACTGTTCAGATAAAAAAACCTTACCCTAGCAGATGTGCTAGTATGTGGGACCGAATTTGGCTCCTAAATCCTTTTGGACACACTGGACATGGGTTGACCGTGTACTTCCAGTTCCTCCTTAGCAAGTTCCAGCTCTGCAACTGGACTGTAATGTCAGAGAGTCCATCCCAGGGCTTCTCTGGTTCTTCACTAAGGGCTCCTTTTTCCCTGCTGATGGTGCTGGATCTCACAGACTTCTGACAAATTATGTCCTCTTGCCTTGTCTCGCTCCTGTGCCATTCTTTTAGCTGTATTTATCCAGATGTGACAACAGGGCTTTACTTCCTTCCCCTTAGTGCGTCACACTCTGTACTGATGCTTTTCTCTGGTGTCTCCCAATGCAGCAGCAAAGTATCCTTTTGAAAAACAGCAAAGGTGGGAGCTTTTGTGAAAGGATTTTTACTGCTGGTGGTTTTTGGTTTTTATTCATTGCTTATTTTGAGAGAGAAGCTTTGGCCTTCCTTGCCTGTGTGCTCAGGTAACCGAGCTGAGAGTTCACAATAACTTACAGTTTAAACCTTAGCAAAAGCAAGGTAACAGGTCTTGTTACAAAGCTGTCTTTGAAAATCCGATGTTTTATATATAAACTGCTTTATTTTGCACCACTGCGGGGTGACTTTCATAAGGCTTGCCAGTTGTCTGACAATCATTTATGCCTTTCTTTTTAGTGCTCACTAACCATGTCCTCTGTCCCTCCTTTAAGCAGGCAAAACAAAATTCTACCGCAGGCATTTTACAGGGCCTGCCTAAGGCAGCTCTTCCCTTGGGTTCTCACTGTGCGATGGTCTATTTTGCTTTTAAATGAAAGAGGCAAGGGTAGAAGGTGACTTAGGTACTCATTTGTT
This sequence comes from Eurystomus gularis, assembly GCA_013400335.1. Lineage (NCBI taxonomy): Eukaryota > Metazoa > Chordata > Aves > Coraciiformes > Coraciidae > Eurystomus > Eurystomus gularis. The sequence continues at coordinate 304,138 of VZZY01002088.1, forward strand.
CATTTCTCTGTGTTAAACAGAACTTGGGAAACTGTAAAGCGCACTGGCAACAAAAAGGGCGTCTCAGCTGATGGTAAGACGTTGATGACTTGTTTTGTTTCCGTTGTTCCCTGTGAACGTTCTCCTGATAATCTGCCAGCGCAGACTTAGAGCCCATCAGTTTCTGGATGAATGAGGATACTGACCAAATAGCTCAGCAGAGCTTGCTGTAGAGATGCTTTATGTAACCCTGAGCTAGTGACACGCCAACTCCATGCTGGCGAATCAGAACCTCACCGGGAGGAGCGTTTTCCCAAGATCATTGTGTTCATTTAGATCAGCGGAGCAGTTTCAAAGACAGGATGGATGCCCTGGTACAGAGTAGCTCACAGACTGGAGAACTGGGTCTGCTGTTAGGGGCCTGGCATACAGTTCTCTTTGGGCAAAGAGAGACGGGATTCCACCATGAAGGGAGTGGGGGGGGGTGTGTCAATACAATGGCTTCCAAACTGTCTCTGGAGGCAGGAGAGCACTTCCCTAGATATTGGTGGGCGGAGGCTTGGTCTGCCTTGATACGTGTGCCTCTTGTTTGCTGGGGTACTTCAAAGATCCCATTTTGGGCTTTTATCTCTCACAATGTATAAGTAGCATGAATTCATCATTCAGGATTCTGGAGCAGGCATCTACATGTTTAGTGCTCAGAGGAGCAGTGCTTGTGTTCCTTTCTAGATCTGGCACTAAATGCTCACTTTCTGCTGTACTCAGATTCTATGTACTTGTGTCTTCTGCTGCTCGTTGTAGGTGTGGCAGTGATAGCGGTACTACAGAGAACTCTGCACTACGACTGCATCGTCCTAGTGAAACAGTTCAGGCCCCCAATTAACAGCTATTGCTTGGAATTTCCTGCAGGTAAGTGACTGACACATTAAGAGGAGGCACGTGAAGCTGACAGGTGTGTTTCAATGTGCACGGAGTGTCAATCTTCATGAAGTAGCTCCAACCAGAACACCATGGTGAGCTCTGTAGCTCAGCGTGCTATTCAGAAATAGGAATATTTGGTAATGAGGAATACAAAATGAGTCCGTTTTAGCAGACTGGAGATGTTTTGCACAGGAGTCTGGTGGTAAAATATTGCATTTCCCTCCACTCTTCCTTTCTCTATAAGTCAAAGCATTTGGCTTCTGCCCTCATGAGAACATTAGCGCCATTTCCTGGGAAGGCCGCATCCCTCTGTAGATAATCAGTTGATGATGTGGGCAGCAGCGTGATGAGTCCAGGAACTGGAGTCCTTCCTAACGCCTCGGTGTGTCCCTCTGTAAAACAGGGTAGTGGGGATGTTTCGCCTCTTCTGTAAAGCTGGATTCGATCTCAGGGTGGGTACTGGCGTTGAGTGCCAGCTTTTAATTTTTACTGCGTATCATTGATCTCACAGGCCTCATTGAGGAAGACGAGACCGCAGAAAACGCTGCATTGCGAGAGCTGGAGGAAGAAACTGGATACAAGGGGGAAGTCGTGGAGTGTACTCCAGGTCTTTGCTTTTTTATTTTCCTACCCAAAGCTAATTTGTCTTTGATGGCTACTCTAAGTGTCTAAAATGCTCTAAACCGAAGGAAAAATCAATGCAGAAAAGCCCATGCAGATGAATAGAGAGCAGTATCTCATGGCTGAAAAGGTGAGACTGGAGATGCTGAATGAGGGGAAAACTTGGCTATTAATTAAGATCCTTTACACCAAACCCAATTATTCAAGCTGTGATTTGGCATTTTAGTATAAAGGTCTAAATTGCTGGACTTAATGTGAAGAGCATCTGTGAACTTAGGTGGAAAACAACAGCTGCGTGGTGGAGCCTGAGTGGAGGTCACCCTCGTGCCAGCTCTGGGGAGGTGACAGTACTTGGGCTCTCCAGCCAGAAAGGAGAGAATTATTAGAGTAAATCCAGAGAGCTTCTGGAACGTGATTGTTGCCAATCCAAAGCTTCCTACAGAAAATGAAGGCAACGTAAGGATCATAAATAAAACTGGAGAAGGTGGAAGGCTGAGGCCGCTTACGTGTGATTTCAAGTAAATGTCATTACAGTCGAGACTTGGCTCTGGATTATGGGGTGGGTACAGCTGCGTGCTGGGGATGGAGAGAGTCAGAGAGGTGATGGCCAAATGAGACTCTGATAGACTGAGGAAGTCTGTAAGGGAATCGTAGTTTAATCTTCAGTCTGTGCAATGGAGAGTAAACCTAGCTGCTGAAAACTGGGCTGACGAGGAATCTGTAAAAGAGCTGAAACAGAAACATTGCTTCTAAAAACAAATTTTCATAACTCTTCCAGCCTGAACATATGCCAAGTGTCTGTTCTGTTGTATCAGATATTGCGGTGAAAGCTTCTGTTCAAACGTCAAGGTGCCTGACGTCTGTAACCTCTACATGTGCTTGTTGGCAGCTCTCTGCTTGGACCCGGGTTTGTCAAACAGCACGACACACATTGTGAGTGTCGTCATCAACGGAGACGAGGCTGAGAACACAAGACCTAAGCAAAAACTTGGTGAGTTTTGTACCATTTAGTTGAAAATTCCGAGGGTAACAAAAGAACCATCCCTACCACTGCATCTCTTCTGTCCCAGCTGATTTAGATGCTGATTTAGATCCTTCAAATCATTCTGTGCAGTCTCAATGAGCAGAGCTCTGTTTCTTTGCTACATTCACTTCACTAAATTTGCTAGATGTGAAGTGTGAGGTGTTGGCACACCCAGTATGAGAAATCTAGGCGCCAGACTTCAGCGAGGGCTGTAAGCACTTGTGAACGTAGATATTTCTCTTGGTTGTGTCTTGGGAAGTAACTCTTGTCACTCACGCTCAGCCAGCTATCAAAGTGCTTGTGAGTTGTAAACCCTACTGTATTTTGAAACCCTTAACTTACTACTTTTTTTTATTATTATTTGCAGATGATGGAGGTACGTTACGCAACTGTGCTCCCACTGGCAGTAAGGTCAAGGGTGATCTTTGTATGGCAAGTTCTGATTAGAAAATGTCAGTTAAAACGGTTTTATTTGGGCTTGATTAATCTGACCCAAATCAAACATGCGTGAGATTGACTTTGGCCTAGATGTGAACATTCCTGTGGGGCATTATGGCATCAAATATCTTCCAGTATAGCACCAGTGTCTTAGGAAATACAAATTACTGAGTCCACAGCAGCTGTAGATCCAGCCCGAAAGACACTTTGTTCGGATAGGCAGGGGAGGTGTAAGCCAGCACAAATCCATCCAGAGCAAACCCTTTGTGCTGTTTTGGTCTTCAAACACATCGACAGCTCATTACTGTACCGAAGTCCAAACAAAAGTCCACTTTGACAGTGTATTTTCCATTCTCAGAAGGGAGAAGGTCTCCTTTTAGAAGGATTCTTGCCTGTCAGCTACCCTGCTTTTCCCAGCTCTTTCCCAGCTTCTTCCTGCCAAACCTGTTTTTTAATGACCCCCGTCACTGCCTGCCCCCATCTCATCGGCCTTTTGGTGCTAGATGAAGGCTCACAGCTCTTGGATGCTGATGAGCATTAAGTCAGCTTGTTTCCCCTCCTAAACTCTAAGAAAGAGGACACTGAGGTCACTTCCTCTACAGTTTACTAATTTAAAAGGCGCCTAAAATTTTTTTCTTCTCTCCTAGAATTTGTGGAAGTCATTTCACTTCCAAAGAACGACCTACTGCAGAGGATTGACGGTAAGAGCTTTCTGACACACTAAACGCACTAATGTGAGCTTCAGGAAACACTTTGCTTCTCTTCTCATAGCTCCTCCTGGCATTTCTCATCCCAGATACTCGATCTTAAAAAGCTGTGAGAGCCTTGGCCGTTACCTGGCCCGGGATAGCGTTACGTGTTAGCAGTAAGAACTCATGTCTGTAGCGCTGTACAACTTCGTTTTAGCGAAGGACTGACGTTTCTGTAGACGGTTTTTTACAGCATCTCATAATTACTTGTTTTTCATTTCCAGAGCTCATAGCAGAAGAACATATCGCAGTGGATGCCAGGGTTTACACTTACGCGTTGGCCCTGAAGCGCGCAGCAGAAAAACCGCTCCAAGTTCCTTTTATGAAGTTCTAAAATGAGATGATGAGAAATTTAGATGAAATCTGCCCGATTCAGATGGCTTAGAAGTGTAACTCTCCTTGTAGTAAAGGTCCTTTGCTTTACTCACAGAGCAAACAAAAGAATTTGTAGGAATGATTCTGATATTTTTATCCGGAATTCTGACAAAAAGCATTCCTTTAACTGCTCAGTCTATTAAGCCTTGACAGAATAATCACAATAAAAATGCTGCTTAATTTTCAGAATGGCTCGTTTCTCACTGTATACTGAAACCTAAGTGCCAGGCTGAGGAAGACACGTAAGCGACTGGAGTTGGTGTTGTAACGGCGCCTGTTCCAAGCGGGACAGGCGGCAGGAGGAGCGCGCTCCTCTCCTGCCCACCTGCTCAAGCAGCATCACCTCAACCATCGTCAGTGATGTTCTGCACCGCGAGCAGGGACACAGCGTGTGCTCTGGCCGCAGCGTCTGGAACCACGGCATCAGGAACTTCCTTTCATGATTTAGACCTGAAGCTGTTTGATGGAGTGTTCAACGGATGGATAAGGAATTGGCTGGATGGTCACATGCAGAGGGTAGTGGTCAATGGATCGATGTCCACATGGAGATGGGTGACAAGTGGTGTCCCTCAAGAATCCATACTGGGACCGGCGGTGTTTAATATCTTCGTCAGTGATGTAGACAGTGGGATTGAGGGCACCCTCAGCACGTTTGCAGATGACACCAAGACAAGTGGCACAGTTCAGAGGGACCTGGACAAGCTTGAGAAGTGGGCCCAGGTGAACCTCGTGAGGTTCAACAAGGCCAAGTGCAGGGTCCTATATCTGGGCTGGGGCAACCAGTGGTATCAATATAGGCTGGGAGAGGACATGCTAAAGAGCAGCCCGTGGAAAAAGACTGGGGGGTACTAGTAGATGAAAAGCTGGACATGAGCCAACAATGTGCACTTGCATCTCAGAAGGCCAATTGCATCCTGGGCTGCATCAAAAGCACAGCCAGCAGATCAAGAGAGATGATTCTGCCCCTCTACTCTGCCCTGCTGAGACCCCACCTGGAGTACCGTGTGTCTGTGGAACCCTCAACACAAGAAGGACATGGACCTGTTGGAGCGTGTCCAGAGGAGGGCCATAAAAATGATCAGAGGGCCGGAGCATCTCTCCTATGAAGACAGGCTGAGAGAGTTGGGGGTGTTCAGCCTGGAGAAGAAAAGGCTCCGAGACCTTATAGTGGACTTGCAGTACCTCAGGGGGCCTACAAGAAAGCTGGGGAGGGACTGTTTACAATGGTGTGTAGCAATAGGATGAGAGGTGATGGTTTTAAACTGGAGAAGGTATATACAGATCAGACAGTAGGAAGAAGTTCTGTGCTATGAGGGTGGTTGATCACTAAAACAGGTTGCCCAGAGAGATGGAGGCCCCATCCCTGGAGATGTTCAAGGCCAATCCTGACAGGGCTCTGGAGCAACCTGCTCCAGTTAGAGATGTCCCTGCTCCCTGCAGAGGGGTTGGACTAGATGACCTTAGAAGGTCCCTTCCAACCCCATGCATTCTATGATTCTATGTTGCTTCTTTCTCCCATGGCTTTGCTTGGGCTGATACAGACTGACAATGACGACAGAACAGCCACCGGTGCAAACGCACACGGTGATTCTGTTTCAGGTATGGGCTTACAGAGGTGGCCTGCAACAGCAGAGCCGTGCAGTTCTCCTCCTCCCTGGAGCACAGCCACATCTATTCGGCCTCACCACTTCTAGGTAAATCTTCTGGCAAACCAGCCTTCGGCGTACCTGCACACAGGCGACTGCTTCCAATGACTAAGTGCCACTGCTGAGAGGTTAGGATCTAAGAGTTGTAACAAACATCTGCTAACAGCAAAGTCTTGCTTCTGAAGTGACTTCGGATGAGCAGGCACGATGAGGAAGACTTTCCTGGCGTAGAACTGAAGCAGAAAACTGGAGATATTTTTACCTTCAAGACAACACAAAGTTACTTTCAAGTTGAGGGTGAGAGACATCAAAACGTGAAATCAAAGGGAAGGAGACATTACAGCCGAGCAGAAAAGCTCAGTTGTTTCAAGGGGAGGAATCCTGAGATTGTTTTTTTAATTAAGGCTGCTAAATTATATATATATATTTATAAATTATATTCTAGAAAGAGAAAGGATGAAGAAGAAAAAAGCAGCAGCCTGCCAGACCTACCTCACTAACAAGGCACGTTAGAAAACGATCAAAGACTGCATACGAGTCACGTCTTGCGCAGACAAGACACAGGAAAGAGCTTAATTAAATAAGTTTATTGTCTAATGTTACAGTCGTTACGTTGCCGCTGCAAAGTGCGACAACATAAATAATTTTTCAGTAGGAACTCCTCGTTCCCCCCTTTCCCTTCTATGAACACTGCTTCAGGAACCAGGCCTTGTTCTTTAGACTCACAAAAGCAAAGTGGACGTGAAGTTTCAGTGGCACAGTTTTCACAAGTAGGTGTTTGAACAAAACTACGGGGCTGACTCGCTAGCGTGACAGCGGCTACCAGGCTGTCCCGCAGGAGGCCCCGGGCCCTGCGGTGCAGCAGATCCACCACAGAGCCAGCTCACAGGTGAGATGAGTATCAGTCTCCGGTAAAACGTTTGCTTGTCCACCCGTAGAGCCAAGAGAAAGGTGCCTGGGTGGAGACACCACAAAGGAATAAGGAGCGCCGAGTTCAACGATGCAAGTTAAAAAAGTATATAAAAAAATGTAAACTACAGGCTACAAATAAATTTTGTCAGTACCGGCGCGGGGCAATCTGAACTCAGATTTTTCTTTTTTTTGCCTATTAAGGACAGGGGAAATAAATCTGAACATTTTAATGCTGTGTGCAAAAAACATGTACCGCTATCAAACTGATACCATCTCACTGTAGTGTCCGAACAGCAAGGGAGATGAATTGGTTTCCAGCATTACAGGCAACACTAGAGAATACTTAAACAAGAGAATGTAAACTTGATTCTTAAGGCAGCTGGTCCTAATGCTGCGCCCAGGCATCGCCCAACGCCCATTCCGGTGATGGGACACGTAGCACTTGAGTAAAAAGAAAATAGCGTTATTGGACTAAGTGATGCATATTGTCAAAATACTTTCCCTTTCACACAAACCATGAAATATTTGGACATCTAGAAAAATAATGCACCTACTCCTCCGACTTCAGCCTGTTCTTTTACAAATATTTCAAAATACTGATAAATAATAGTGACCGCAAGCAGAATGCCGGTGCCGGACCCGATGGCTCCTAGGAAGTCGGCCAACACCGAAAGGGCACCAATGCACAAACCACCGAACGCAGCCGCTGTCGGGATGTACCTGTACCAGAGACACACACAAGTAAGGAAGTATTTGTAGTGACGCGTTTTCGTCCAAGGATTCTAACAATACATCTCCTACTGAAACAAACAGCGCTGCAAACACAAGCCTGCCATTAGCTCGTGCTATGCTCCGTATCTGCACCAAGTAGGAACTACGCTAAATATTCACTGATAGGAGAGCTGTGGGAGTAACGGAGCACTGGGCAAAGCTTTTTGTTTCATAGTGTAACCATTTCATGTGTATGCGTGCTGTTGTGACCTTCACAGGACCAAGGAGAACTGCTTTGGCTTAAATATGTAGGGATAAATCTACCTTCCCATATATATCTGCAGGCTTTGCGTAGTGCATAAAATACTTTTGTGGTGCCAGCTCAGGAATGGTACGCTAAACACCTCTAAAAATCAAGGTATCTTCCTTTTCCAAACATGAAAGAGATTCAACCCAAATTCCCTCATTATGCCACTTAAGCACAAGACCCTATGGGTTAATCTCTTACCTACCACTATAAACATCTTTCTCATTCCTAGGAAAGGCAACAGCTGAATGGGAAAGAATCTTGATATTTGCAGTCTCCGATTTTTCCAGGAACACCTGCTCTAGCTGACATCTCCCCAGCACCCTTAACCATCCAGCTGGAAGTCAGCATTTCCTTACCTGTTAAGCTCGTGAACCATCGAAGTATCCCTGTGGCCTCTCATCACCATTTGCTGTTCTTTGAGTTGCTTGGCAACCTGCAAAAACCATTATTTTATGAAATTGCAGCAGGGTTCCAGAGCCACCTATTATTTGGTAATAACTGCTCAGTTAATAGCTTGTCAGCTCTACATTAGAGGCAGTGCTTGAAAACATTTAGGCACGTTTATCAGAAGACCTACATCTTTCGCTGATGAGCCGGACACCTCAATCCAGGTCTTTGAGAAGAATGCACAGGATCCCAACATAAATATTATATAAACTATTACATGGACAGGATCCTCAAAGATTGCACCCATGGATTCTGGAGGGGACAAGTAGTAGCACAAGCCACCAACAGGATAAGAGCGAGCAGGGCCACCACCGCTGACATCCTGCGAGAGAGGAGGAGAAAGGCAATCGGTCATTTCTCGCAGGTCTCTCCCATTCCTCTCCTGTATTTATAGATTAATTCCTCTTCCTTGTTTCAAACAGCTTTTATATATAAATGTAAACCAGTAAATACTCCAGTTCTCTGCTGGTGAAATGCCAACATTTCACAATGAAGGCAGCCATACAAACAATTTTACGCTGTTAAAAAAAAGTGGTAAGATCCTTACCGCCCACTGTCCTAGTAAGTTCACCAAGAAGTTGCCGCTAAAACGAACAGACAACATCTGGGAAATGACGTAGAGGTTCGAAACGAGGGCAGACTGCAGAATGATGGGAATGTTGGAGGTATAGAAGAGCTTGATGGGATAGCTGCTGTACTGTCCCCGGTATCGTGCAGACTTGATAGGTAAATCAACACGAAATCCCTACGGGAAAGAACATGAAGGCACCAAGTTTATTTCCGTAGAAGCTATTCCTAGGATGCCTAAAAGCTGTTCCTGACCATGGAGTTCTTCCTAGATAAACAGGGAGCGTGAGGTCTGAGACAGTAAAAGCCAAAAGGTTTCTGCTACAGTCTGGATTACAAACTGTAAGGATTTACTAGTGGTACTGCTTGCTGTATTACATTCTTTTTACAAAATCTTCCATCTGCTAAACTATATTCCTCTAAAACACACTGTATTGAGAAGGGTTTGATAAAAGCCTTTAATGGCTTTTAACTTAACTAGCCACTTAAAGACAGGTTCCTGTGCAGCAAGCCCAGCCTGCTGTTTCCTGGGGCAGGCTCCTGTCTGGGTAGACTCAAGTAAAAGCCAGAAGGATTTGAAAATGAGATAATCCAGTTTTTTGCCAGCACTCTGACTCAACAGCTTAAAAAAAACCAAACCAAACCAACAACAAAAAAACCCCAAACCACAAAAAATCCCCACTTTTTAATTACACATAAAAAAAAAGAAGAGGAAGGGAAAAAAGGATCCCCTTTAGTGTCCATTTCAGTAAGGACTTAAATTTAAAAAGAAATACTAGCTGAGTATTTCAAGAAAATTAAGGACAAACCAGTAAGCTGTGCATCAATTACAGGGTTGTTTTCTAGAACCAGTCTGTACCATGCACACCCCGAATGTTCTTGTTTCCTTGCAAAAAGGCTTTAAACTGGAGGAGGGGAGATTTAGATTAGATGTAAGGAAGAAGCTCTTCACTCTGAAGGTGGTGAGACACCGGAACAGGTTGGCCTGGGAAGCTGTAGATGCCCCATCTCTGGAAGTGTTCAAGGCCAGGTTGGATGGGGCCTTGGGGCAACTTGGTCTAGTGGGAGGTGTTGGAACTAGATGATCTTTGAGGTCCTTTCCAACCCAAACCACTCTATGATTCTTTAACTGTGTATTCTTTTAGTCAAGGTATTCTTTTAAGTCAACTATGAATATCAAGTACATTATTTGTGTGATACAACCACCGCAGTTCCAGAATCCATTTTTAGTAAAACTACTCTCCTAGCGCATATGGCATTGAATGGAATGCGAGATTACCTCACTGTCTGAGACCAGGATGTCTGGCTGTAAAATTTAACAGCTGCACTGTCACAGAGGCGTGTTACTGAAACAACAATATTGAAATAAAAAGCTTCTTCCTCAGAGCTGAGGTACTTCAGTGGCTCTAGGGTAACCTTTGCATTTTTCCCAGTGACCACAGTGTCTGACGTCCCTGCGCTTCTACCTGTGTGGCTGCAGAGCTACTACGAGGAATTTCTCATTTTACCTGAAAATATATGACTACAGCAAATACAAACACTGTAGCGATCAGATTCATGAGATTGGGCAAATTCTGTCGGTAAAAAGCTTCCCGCAAAGCCCGGACTTTGTCAGTTCGTGTAGCCAGAAGATGAAATAACGCAATCACAGCACCCTCAAACTCTGTTCCTGCACGAAGCAAAAAAAGTAAAAGAAATTTTAATCCGCAAATGAAAAATATTTTTTAAAATACTATCTTTCTTTTGGAAATTTTAAGAATGTCACACATAAAATCAGATACAAAAGGACATCAATCCGGTTACAACAAATACACCCCAACAGAGGAGTCTGTTATAGCTTACAGAATGTAGAATAATCTACAAAAACATCATTCCTAGTTAAAGGGAAAAAAAGAAAACAAACCACAAGTCACATACATGGAAGAATTCTTTCTTTCTGTAGGCAGGAGGATTAGAAGGAAGAAATAATAAATGAGGACAGAAAAAGCTTTAGAAAAGCAGTCATAAAGTGCAATAAACAGAACTACTAAAAATGGGGCAAAAATGAAAGCAAACTAAAACGTGGCTCAGGATTTCAAATGTACGCATTGAAGTAGTTAACTTGTGGATGCAAAGAGGCTGGATCTTAACTTGGTATTTTGAGGGTCTCAAGACAACAAGATGCTGCCAAAGAACAGTGGAGGAATTAAGAGATGGCAGCCTCTGGAGAATCAAACCAGCTTAAAGTAATTTGGAGGCACCAACTATAAAAGTATTCTATAGCCACCAACAACAGTTGGATCATAAACAACTCCTCTGAACATACGGGACTTCTCATCTTCTCTATGTCTGGATAGCACCAGTTAGGGGTTGACCTGCTGGAAAGCAGCTCCATGGAAAAGGACCTGGGAGTGCTGGTGGACAAGTTAACCATGGGCCAGCAGTGTGCTCTTGTGGCCAAGAAAGCCAATGGTCTCCTGGGGTACATTAAGAAGAGTGTAACCAGCAGGTGAGGGAGGTTCTCCTGCCACTCCACTTTGCCCTAGTGAGGCCACATCTGCAGTACTGTGTCCGGTTCTGGGCTCCCCAGTTCAAGAGAGACAAGGAACTACTGGACAGAGTCCAGCAGAGGGCTACCAGGATGATTAAGGGACTGGAACATCTCTCTTATAACAAAAGGCTGAGAGCTCTCAGGCTGTTTAGCCTGGAGAAGAGAAGACTGAGAGGGGATCCGGTCAATGCTGATCAATATCTGAAGGGTGGGTGGCAAGAGGATGGGGCCAGACTCTTTTCAGTGGTGCCCAGTGATGGGACAAGGGGCAATGGGCACAAACCGGAACACAGGAAGTTCCACCTCAACATCAGGAAAAACTTACTTCCTGCGAGGGTGACAGAGCCTGGAACACGCTGCCCAGAGAGGCTGTGGAGTCTCCTTCTCTGGACAAATTCAAAACCTGCCTGGATGCAATCCTGTGCTACCTGCTCTGGGTGACCCCGCTTTGGCAGGGTGGTTGGACTAGATGATCTCCAGAGGTCCCTTCCAACCTCTACCATTTTGTGATTTTGTGAAATGATGCTAAATTAAGACTATTTCATTTTTGGCAATCCAAAAATTCTCATTCAAGGGGCTTCAAGTCCCATTTTAACTACTACAAATCAGCAAAGGCCGATCTTAACGTAAGTCAGACCACTTTTTCAAGTTCAGCGTTAGGCAACTGACTTTAGAAGTTAATCACACATTAAAACTTTCTTTTAAATACCCATCTGCTAAACATCTGATCGTTTATGTACAGCATACATCCACTGAAACGTGTTACAACTAATTGTCATCACACACATACCTCTGCCAGTGTTGATGGTAGTGGGACTAAAAGCCTTCCAGACAATGGTTTCACAGATATTGGTAGCAATAAACAGGGAAATACCAGACCCCAAGCCATAACCTTTCTGCAGCAACTCATCCAACAGCAACACAATCAAACCAGCAACAAAGAGCTGTGCAGAAAGAAAACAAAACTGAGCAGAAACAAGAATAAATCAAGGCAAGAATTGTGTATTAATTCCCCCTTTCAGTATTTTCATCAACTTGGAGAGTGATCATTAAGTTTTTCATCTAAATACCGTTCCTGCAGTATTTTTGCCCTCTCCCACTCAAATGCCTGCGCGTCTCCCCTGCAATGGTCTCTGTGACTTTTCAACACTGACGCTGGCAAACAGGTTACTCACTAAGAACTTTTTTTCAAAGAAGTGTTTAAGTTCGTTCATTTACTGCTTTGCTCTACAGAATAACCTCTCAAAGCTGCATCTGTGCCATGGAGTGAGAAGTCCTTCATGGTACTGACCAGCAGCTACTGATTTCAAAGTCCACCAATTCTTGTATTTCAAATCAAATAGTCGCTCCTATCTGAAAATTTTTGGTATAAACTATCCCAACTTTCGCCTCCTTTATGGAATATTTAGAATTACTCATATATAGACAGACAGATATAAAGGATGATGTTTTATAGCATTAAAAAGAAACAAAAGGCAACCAGACACAGAAAGATTTTTCCTTCCAGCTATAATGTAGCTAATGAGTCTCGGTTACACACAAAATAGCTCATTACAAACCTGAATTATAATAAGAAGACAAATTCCAGCACCCATTTCAGCAGGATCTCCATACATTCCAGTCATAACATACACAATGGCTTGCCCAATGGTAATAATCATCCCAAATACTAAAACAAGAGAGAAAGCAAATCCTTTAAAAAAAAAAATCTGCTGAAATCGCCTACCAAAGAAAGCTCACATCTAGCATCACTTAGGCAGGCTGCTTCCCCAAGAGTAAAAAGATGCTTATTAATTTTAATTGGAACAGTGCTTACATTTCTGAGCTCCATTGAACAAGGCTCTGTCTTTTGGAGTATCACCAACTTCAATGATCTTCGCTCCAGCTAGCAGCTGCATGATCAAACCAGATGTCACGATGGGTGAGATCCCCAATTCCATCAAAGTACCTAAACAGGAAGAAAAATTAACACAATTGCCATGTAAGCACCTCTCCTAAAGAATTAGGTTTGTGTCCTGGTTTCACCAGGATAGAATCACAGAATCAATTGTCTATTCAGGAAAGCTGCATTTTTGAGAAGACTGCAGCACGCAATTTGGTGAAAAAAAGAGTTGATAAGACATTTTGTTTTCGCTTGTAGCCAGCCATGGTATGTGGGTCTCCATCATGATCAAGGTCTTTAGCAGTTTCGACTTAGCCAGGTGCTCAAGCTTGGAGGAGCACAAGCCAGGGCAGCTGACCCAAGCTGGCCAACAGAAGTATTCCATGCCAAAAACATCACACTCACTACAGATTAGAAAGTTTACTGGGCACAGTCTTCTCCTGATGGCCACCATCCCTGGAGGGTCTTGCCCATCAGTCTGCTCCCGAGGCCTCCTCTCCTGATTGCTGTGACTGTCACATTTTCACTACAGCTGTGGTGGTCACAGTGTTTGCCATCCAGCATTCGCTGCAGGGAGTGCACAGCTCGCAACCACTACGTGGGCTGAGTATAACTTTGTGTACCTGCTACTAGTATTAATATTATGGGGTTTTATCATTATTGTATTAAATCTGTTTCCATTTCAACCCACAATCCCGATTACCCTTCCCAGGGGGGTGTGGTGTGTGGTCACTGACTGGGTGATAAAACAACTGGCTAAACAATGACAGTCTGGTGAAAAGTTTCTGATGTACGAGGAACGTTTCTCATAACGCTTCAAATATGTATATTCTAGTACATACAAAGATTGTTATCTCCTCACAAAAGAAGGCCGCTTTGTTAGAATCTGTAATTTTAAAGGCAGGATGAAAAACGTACATAGCTTTTCACTTCCATTATTTTTGTGAAACCATGCTAACACTAAAGGTCAACGCACACCGAAGCTCCACTTTTTAGCGTATCACATCAAGGAACGTTTCACTGGAAAGCATCTTGTTGCTGGTTGTTTACTCTGTCACTGCTTCAACCCTCACATTTGCCAAAAGTTTAATTTTGAAGACCACAAGAATGTTGCTGCAGGCCCACAGTGGCTGATAACACCACTCTAGGAATCACTGACTCTAGTTAAGAGCATGGAAGTTTAGGATTAAACTACTTCTTAACAAAACAGACACACGTCATTAAGGTCTTCTACTCTGCCAACTCAGCTACTGGTGCAGTGTCACCGAGGTATCCACTGCAGACAACTCAAACACGGAAATGTAAGTCCATAAAACACTACTGCTGCAGCACACAGGTCTACGTTCCAGAAAACCCGCCTGGTTTTCCCTCCCAATCACTTCATCCGGTGTAATAAAAGCTGGGGCATCACTCACTTTCCCTGCGTCCTCCGACTGATGCACCTGCAACACCAGAACTACCACCTGATACTCTAATTAAGAAACATTCCCAGGAAGGTCTTGTTCAAGTACAGAGTCCTGCTTGAGTTCTGCTCTACAGCAGTATCGGATCAGAACTGAATGTACTCAAAAGTGTTAAACTCGGGACAATAGCCCACCTCTCGCCTGTACAATATACTCTCCCATCTCGATATAGAAACATTCTTCCACATCATCTTTTTGGCTCAAAAACATTTTTAAAGTTTAAGCTGTCCTTCAGTATACTCCTCCTGGAGTATCGTGTCCAGCTCTGGAGCCCAGCGCAAGAAGGACATGGACCTGTTGTAGAGGGTCCAGAGGAGGGCTGTGAAGATGATCAGAGGGCTGGAACAACTCTCTTACGAAGACAGGCTGAAAGAACTGGGCTTGTTCGGCCTGGAGAAGAGAAGGAGCCGGGGAGACCTTATTGTCACCTTCTAGTATGTGAAGGGGGCCTACGAGAAAGCTGGGGAGGGACTTTTCACAAGGACTTGTAGTGATAGGACAAGGGGTAATGGCTTTAGAGGGGGGGGAGATTTAGATTAGATATAATGAAGAAGTTTTTCACTCTGAGGGTGGTGAGACACTGGCACAGGTTGCCCAGGGAGGCTGCAGATGCCCCAGCACTGGATGTGTTCAAGGCCAGGCTGGATGGGGCTTTGAGCAACCTGGTCTAGTGGGAGGTGTTCCTGCCATGGCAGCAGGGCTGGAACTAGATGATCTTTAAGGTCCCACCCAAACCAAACCATTCTGTGATTCTAATCAAATTTTCTCCTATTTGAGGAAATTGAAAGCTCAAAAAAACAAAACATTGAAAATTTGGGTGAAAATTAAGAAACTAGAACTATCAAGTGATCAAGCTTTCCACATTCCCAAGATGAAACCTTAAAAAAACCTGATTTGGGTAAGGACAGATTTTGCAAGTTTAATATTCAATTATGCCAGATCAAATTAATTTGTCACCATCTTTCACATGGTCACTCAAGGGACATAAATAATGCACATTTCTTGTGATGTTAAGTCACAATATCCACTTAACTGTACAAAACTGAAAAGATTCAAAAGAGAATCAACTTACAATTCTTTTCAATTCTGTACATTTAAGTGGAACTCTGCTCCCAGATGTAGTACAGTAGGGTTCCATCATTAAATTACCAAGAAAATCATACAATCATTGAATGGTTTTGGTTGGAAGAGACCTTTAAGATCATCAAGTCCAACTGTTAACCCAGCACTGCCAGGTCACCACCAAACCATGTCCCTCAGCACCACATCTACATGCCTTTCAAATCCCTGCAGAGATGGGGACTCCACCACTTCCCTGGACAGCCTGGTCCAGGGCTTGACAACCCTTCCGGCGAAGAAATTTTTCCGAAGGTCCAACCAAAGATGAAAAGAAGCAGAAACAGTACATCCATAGCTGATAGCCTAGAAGCTTATCTATCCCCACAACCCACCTCTGAAAGGGGCCCCTTCTTTGCAGGACGTATCATTCTGTATTTCCCTCTTCCCATATATCAGCAATTTATTCAGAAACTGCTTGT
Source organism: Eurystomus gularis (assembly GCA_013400335.1). Lineage (NCBI taxonomy): Eukaryota > Metazoa > Chordata > Aves > Coraciiformes > Coraciidae > Eurystomus > Eurystomus gularis. Next base: position 320,251 of record VZZY01002088.1, read on the forward strand.
GGCAACTTCTGCCAGTAATTTATTGTATTTTATGCCAGTGACATGTGCTGTTTAATAACAGCATTCACTGCCCCTTACCGCTTACAGTATAAGGAGAAAGGGATTATCCATTCCCTATCCATTTTTTCCCATAGATGAACACTTAAGAGGACATTTGGGATATGCACACTTCACGGCAAAGAATCCTTATTTTTTAGGACATCTTTCTATAGTTTAATATCTACCTTAGATTGTCCCTAGTGTCTTTTCCTGAGTAGGTTTTGGTTTTTTTTTAGGGTTTTCATGGCATAGTAGATCCCAACTGCACACAATATTCAATTTGTGGCACCTTACAGATTTGTACATTTCTTCTGATCTTTTCAACCAGTTATTAAGCTGTTAGGTCTTTCATCTTATCCTGCAACAGCTTAATTTCCTGAAGAGCCTTTAATAAGTAATCTGAATTTAATGAAGGGTTTTTAAGCACCTCCCCTATTGTCTGGACTCTTCATTTCTGCCGAACTACCAGAGTCCCCACTTCGGTTCCCATTTTTAAATATTTTAAGCATTACTGAACTTTTTTTTTTAAAATAATTTTATTAGTGTTTTCCCTGCTACCAAAAAGTAAAATGTGAAAGAAATTACAGTAATTATTATAATGTGGTTCTTTCACACTTGCACCCTACAGTCTACACACTGTTCAGCATTATCTTAAAAATCATGCCATCTCTCATGAAATCTCTTTCTCCAAAAGCAAGAAAATGAGGATATCAAAAACTTTATATTCTTTACCTCACATCCTCCAATGACATAGTCAGTTGACTTGAGCGTAAATTAACTTTCCCACTCAGGCTTTTTGTTGCCTTTACAGTCTCTCTAGTCTTTTCTTGGCCACTGCTACCATTCTGCTGGGTAGTGGATAAGCATATTTAGTATCATACGCTGCTAGCGAGACACAGAATTTTCTATGCAAATTCTGCAGCAGAGTTCGAAACAACTTATTTACCTGAATTTATTATCTTCACTGGTGTGACCAAACTTGCTGTTCCTAAATGATTTGTACCTTCACATTAGGGGGTTCCACTGATTTTCTTACTTCCAGCCCATTTTCCAAGATATAGATGAGGTCAGTGTCCTCGTTTAGAGCCATGCATCCAGGTCACTCATCTCAAGTTGCAGACTTGCAGCGTTAGTTTAACTCTTCTTATATATGTGGTTGGGATTCACTTGTCTATTCTAAAATAAATTAGCTTGGCTTTGCTAAACTATAAGCTTTAATCATCTCTGCCCTTAGCTTTCCCACCGATAAAATTAATTCACCCACGATGTTGCCAAAGTATTATGGGGTGTAACTGACTTGCACACAGAAGGTATTTTCTAGTCGACACTCTCATACTGCCAAAAGTGCTGTTCAAAAGTGGCAGGGCAGAAGATTCCCTGTCCCATGTATTATTCAGAAAGAGACTGCTTTCCAATTTGAAAGAGAATCATCCCTAAACTTGAGAACCAAGATTAATCTCATCTGCACATCAAAGGAAACCCCATTCCTAAGATGAAGTACTCCTCAAGTATCAGTCAATTTTAATTACATCTGTGTTAAGAACTTTACAAAGTGTTTCACCGTGACATCTGGGCTGTAAGAAAATGAACAGCCAGCTGTTTTTTCTCCACTACAGAAGAGAGAGAAAAAGAATAATCTACGAACCTCTGTTTGACGCAAGAATGACTCGCATCCAATAGAAGGGATCCGCAGAATCCGACGACATGATTCCAAACAAAGGTATCTGTCGGAGCGCACAGCGGTATTAAGCAGATAGACAAAGAAAGCTTGCGTTAATCCCGAAACCTTCACATGGAATGATTCAACTGTTACATTGTTCAATATCGTTTATTCCAGCTTTTTAAAAAATTAAACCAGAGCGTACAATAACAGAGATACTGACACCATCTATTTTCATTCTCTAACTGGGGTATGACTCAATGGACTAAACTACATGAACTAAAACCCTTCTACAGGAAAAAGCAGAAACTCTGAGAAAGAAGAGTCAGTACACGTGAAGCAGGTTACTGAAGCTGAAGATGTAAATGCCTGGCATGTGCAGGTCTGGGGCACTACAACCTCCCAAAAGAGCAGACAGAGCATATAATCAATGGGTTAGCAACCACAAATCGTTAATAGAACAGGGAAAAAATATTTGACAATATCCAATTACTTATTTCACCAAAATTTTTGCAGCAATTTTGAGTTAAAAAGAACCCCTCCAAACCTGTAGCAAAACATATTTCAGAAGACAGAAGAAAGCAAGGTTTTAAACTTTTTTTTTTAAAATGGTCCTAAACAAAATTTATTTTCAGTGCAACTTAAAGAAAAAGCATAAATGACAATGCAAAGATCTTCCTCCAGCGAGCTTAAATATTCAAATTCTACAGCTGGAAGTTATGTTTTAAAATATGCCACACAGAACTGTCAAGGTTAGCCAAGTTTATATAAAACCTCTAATGTTCTATATGTCAACACTGAGAGATTTTGAGCTCTTTCAAAACTCTTCTTAATCACAAGAACAGGAATCCAGGCCATCTTGTAGATTAATTCCTCAAGACTCTAGTCTGCACCATCTGATTTCCTACTCAACTACTATAATCTTCCGTACAGATTCAAAAATCTGAACTATGCATATATCCAGCAGCTAGGGAACACAGACAAACTAAATGTTCTCCTAGCTTTGGTATCATTCCTGTCTCCTCCTCAAAAGAAAAAACCAGGCAGGTACAAGAGTGGGGTTTTAGCTTCTCAATAGTCCTTCAGAGTTGTAAATAAAAATTTTTAAACTCCTTCTCCTGAGTCTGGAATGGGTAAGTTAATAAATGCAACCTAAAACCCAGATTCTGAAGATGTGCAGTTCATTTTATGTCTTCTAAGAAGTCTACACGTTCTAGAAAATACCTATCAAGTAATAAAAGGACTCTCTTTTTCTGCAATATCTTTCTATTCTTTTTTAAAAAGCCAACCAACCAAACACTACCTGTTTACAACCCAAGTATGTGTTCTAGGACACCTGAAACTGTGAGTAGTAAAGGTCATGTAAATGCTTACACAGACCTGTGTTTTGGAGAGGTTTTAGAGAACATTTTTGCCAGTACATGCACAAAAAACCCCAAAGTTCCAAAAGTCAGCTTAAGCACCTCAGAAAAACAATGTTCTGTCATCTTTACAACCCATCAGCTTGGGCTGTTAGAGAAATCAGTTTAAAACAGTCACTTTATTTCACTTTCAAACTTGTTACTGCTAAAATTTAACTTTATCTGTGAACAGAGGGTAAAGAATGCATAATACTGCTTGGTTTGTTTAAGACTATTCAACGAGAATAATTAGCTTGGCTGTTTATCCTGCAGCCAGTATCATCATTTGATAGGACTTTCCATGTAACAAGAAAAAACAGTATGTACTTTAGACCAAATAGAAAGCATTAGTTTCTGAAAATATATACCATCAATAACAAAGACTATTTCAGAGAATCAGGTTTCTTTATCTGAACTTTAAACACTTAACCATAAAATTTCATAATTGAAACTGGTAGATGAACATAAAACAAGAAGGTCTTGCACTTTTAGCATTCTATTGTAGATGAAAATTGCATTCTATTCTGAGACACAGAAGACATCAGTACCTACCTGGCAGCACACTAAGAAAATGAAGAGCGTGATAGCCGTCCATAGCACCTTCTCTCGGAACTGGATCTACGGAACAGATTCATGTGCTCATTGTATGGAGAACTGTCACTGTCCCCTCACATTAACTATGAGGATACTGAACCAGAAGGCATAATTTCGCATTAGAATTTATTTTTAATATGATTTTAGAGAAGAGGGATGGGCTTCTGCGTAGGCAAAGAAAACTTAGATGGGATCTGGCAGACAGCATAGCTGACACTTAGTAGAACGTATTTTATATGTAGTATTCTAAAACAGAGGGTATTTACAGCACGATTAAAAACACGGGCATATCAGAACAAACGTGAAAGATCAGCGCAAAAGACCTTATCTTCAGTGAGTAGTGCTCTAGGGTTCAACAGGCTGGAGGCACTGTTTTGTAAGGGGGGGAATTTATTAAACTAAAGCACTATGAAGTTACTGAAGAGATTTGACCGCTGTAAAGACACGTGATGAAAACCAGAAGGACCATGAGTTTTAGATAGCGATTCAAAATATTAGAAGCTCTTCAAAGCGTGTTAGAGGAAGCTTAAATTCACCATTATATGTTTGTGGACAAAGACTGCAAAATCATTTTAAAGACTTTTTTTTCCCCCCTCCAAAATATTTCTATTGATGTAGATTAGATGTTACTTTAAAAGGAATGTCAGATCACTGATCGTTAGTCACTAATACAGTGAAGAGAATCTCAGGGTCACAACATCTGAGGCAATTGTAATTAGTGCCAGGGTCAAGAAGAATCACAAGATTTAAGTCTGAACCAGAGGATTACTGAAAGCATGAGATAGAAAGAAATGCACTTGAAGAGACCAGAGAGTTAAGGTGCAGCGTTATGTTCAAGTTCCCACCTCTCCTCCACGGACCGTAAAAGTTAGGACAAGTGCGTTCACTGTAGGCAAGAGTACAGCTGCTACTAAAACGTGACATGAGCTAACACGTAAGACAGACACAGCAGAAATTCTAGCTTTCTGCCTCCAACCACTGAATCTGCCTGTAAAGAGGTAACAAGAAAAGGGATTAGTGCCTGATTTTATAGGTGCTGAACGCCTGCAAAGGAGAAACTACCAACCGATGCAGCAGCTTCTCAAGCAGAAGAAAACCTAGAAGTAGGCTGTATCTTTATAAGAGAAAACACACACTCCCTCAGAATCAAACTAATACCAGTAATTCAATTTATTTACTGATACTGCCTCACTTCTAAAAGAGGCCAGAGGCTAAAAATACCTACAGTACAAAGTTAAAAAAAGAAAAAATAGCGACAGCAGCAAATAAATCCAAACAGTATCTTGTGTTACACTTTGTGCAGTGCTGACCCATTTTACCAAGTGCAGTTTGAGTCCTGTAATTCAGATTTTGAGTACAGACTTTTAAAAAGAAAAACGCTTAACCAAATGATGTCTGCAGCCCAACCGTTAACCTTGGCTGCCGAGGCACCAGTCGAGCTCTGCTGATCTGTAACTGCGGTGAATATCAGCATGAGTGAAATTCTGCCTCACCCAAATCACAGCTATCCAGAAGGAAAACAGCCTCTCTGAATCAAAAAGGCAAAAGAAGGCATTCGAATCCATATGTCAGGAAGACCAAAATACAAACCGGCATCAAAATATTCCAGCCACAAGTGGGGACAAGCACAGGGACAGCACATCTCACCATCTGAGCAGATTCAGTGGGACATTTGACTCCTTTGACATTTTTTGTAAAACTTGTGAAAATGAAGGGAATTCAACATCATCTCCTTGGTGTTCTGGACAGCATGTTCTGAAAAAATCTGTGTGTATGAGGGAATTATGAACTGATCCTGCTAACTACAACAGTAGCAACTGCTTCCGTTAATCCAGTTGGCCAAAACACAAAAGCAACGGTGACAGAAAAAGCTCATCAATGGTAACGGCAAAACGATTCAGCAAGAGCCCAACTGAATCCAAACTTCACTTAACAATCAATACAAGTTCAGAGAAAAGAGATTTCTTGTTCTGTTTTGTCTTCATTTCCTGCCCCGGCCTTAACAAATCCACTAAAACCATTACTAAAGGCGTCTGCCAGCGACAGCTTGCAAGAAAACAATAAACAACAAAGAATTAAAGTTATATAGAGTGAGCTAGCTTGCTTGACAAATGACACACAAGCGAGGAACGTAACTTAAAATGGTCAAAGGGCTCTTCAGACTAGGAAACATGTTCCCAATTATATTTTCACTTCAAATTTGTACAAGGCCGGCAACTGGCAGTCATTGCCTAGACAGTGACCTAGACAGTAATAAAGACAAAGTGACCCAAATAGAGAGGGCAGGAATCTCAGCACCTCTCTCGGCATCCTTCTTCTGGTGATGAAGGACATGGACAGACCAAACCCCTCTTCCTCTCTGGCAAATTGGAAGGGAGGAAGAAAAAAACCAGGAGAAAAATCACAACTGTCAACGAGCTTTACAGAAACACCAATATCTGTAGAGTTGTCTCAGTTTCCTCTTCCCATCCACTTCACTAGACAAAACCGGGATGGATGGAACCAACTAATCATCAACAAGGCAGGTCTCCTTCTGACCTGCAGAAATTAACTGATTTTAAACTAGAAAATATGCCAAGAAACAGGAAACCCTTCTAAGGGTTAGGGGAACAGAGAGATCAGCTGTAGATGAACTCACTTCACTGATTTCAGAACAAAGAGAAGTGTCACACCCAGGAGGTGAACAGGGAGCAGTTACCTGAACTGCATCACAGATCACTTTCTGTCAAGGTGAATCATGGCTATGAGAGTGGAAAATATTCTGTGGGAAAGGAAGAACTACATTTGTAGTTCCTGAACTACAGCACAAGCCTTTTCAAAAGAATATGAAAGCCAGCCCAGAGCTGTAACTAGTACTCAAAGCCAACAGTGGTATCCATAAGAAAAAAACAAATAGCTTCAAAACTCTCTTCTAGTATATTAAAATAGATCCAATTGTACACACGCTGTCTGGAGATGAGACTTAAAAAAAAATATTAGTTAGCATAACTACCAAGTGGAACAACTTATCAGAAGGCTGTTAAGAATTGGTCATCATGGTAATCTTTTACCTTAGCATGGATTCTCCCTCGTCCAAAGAATACATCCTACTTCAGGGCCCACTCTCTGTGTTTATAATGGGAGTGTGGACTTAAGTATCACAACATTCTCTTGTCTTTGAATCAATAACAGTAAGAATATAATATGGCACTTACTTTTCTTTCGGGTTTCTGGATTTCAGGTAACACTGCACAGAAGGGCTTAATAACTTCTAAAAATTTTACTGTTCCAGAAAAACAAACACATGCAAAAGAGAGAAAAAATATATTAACAAATCTTCATTAATTAATAAAATTTTATAAAACTTTATTCGACTTCTAGGAGAAAAAAATAAGTGTAAGTAACACTTCATAAGTGAATAATTTCATCAACACACACTCTAACTGCATGCCTGAAAACTAATGCCCTCTTCTTAAAACAGTTGGGAACAGGGCAAAAATGGGAAAGAAAATACTTGCTCCAACCAGATTTGGCCCATTCTTTTTTCCACAGCTGGAATCATCTCAAGTGAGAAGCTGCATTGTATATATCACCAGAAGTGAACTAAATTATGTTCCATCTAAAAATAAATGACCTAGTATCAGTCTGTGCTAAACACAGAAGCAGAGGATACTGACATCAAAAAGTATCCATTTAGAGAGTAGCATCTTGTGTTTTACAGCAGTATTATAGCTGAGAAGATAACTCAGTTGCTAAAATGTTTAGAAACTGTAACTTAAATCACTGCAACAGTTATTCTGATCAGAACTTAGGAGGATTTTGATGTATCTTCCTTCACAGTTTCTTCTGTAAAAACACAGTAAAGCTCAACAATTTCAGCTCTTTTTCTGGAATGAATGAATGCATAAAAAAATAAATCAAAGCTTGGTGGGGAACTTGTCCTCCAAAACTTGCATATTATTCCCAGCCCCAACACACCCAGCCACAGAAAACACCCATCGCTACCTCCTGAAAGAAAAGGTATTTATTTCACTGCAAGCCAAGTGATGCAACATTTTGGTCGAAATGCCATGTTTACTTGTACACTCCCCTGTGATATACTTGTCCTTTACCTATTCCAAGCCCCCAGACAGCTCATCAGAAGGCGCATCTCGCCCCACAGAAGGAAGCGGGGCTCCCACGTTAAAACACTAAGGCCGGCGGAAAAAAAAACCCCACAACCCAGCACAGAGCGGTGACTCGCCTCACCCTCTGCCCGGCCGCAGGGGAACCTGCCCAGCAGGCGGGTGCCCCGCCGCCGCCCCTC
>VZZY01002088.1:328313-349326 GCA_013400335.1 Eurystomus gularis
GCCGGCCGCAAGGCCCCAGCCCGTTGCGCGCAGGCACCGCTGCGGACGGCTATCCGTGCCCGGAAGGGACGTGGCTGCCGAGGCGGCGGGGAAAAGCGCTGTCCCCCTCCCCGCCAACGGCTCACCCAGCGCCGCCCCGATCCCTCCTCCGGGGTGAGGGGAATGGGATAATAAGGATAATCGTCGCTACGGAGCGCATCAGGCTGTCCGCGGGCAGCCATGACGGCGGAGGACCCCGGGGTGCCGTCCTCCCAGACTGCTCTGCGCGCCCTGAGGCGCCGTTCCCGCCCAGCAGCGCCGGCGGGCGGCCCCGGCTTCTTTTTGGCTTGCGTGGATGGAGGAAACGATCTCCCCCTCCAAATCGCAGCCCTGCTCGTGTAGTCTTATTCCTCGGGGGTTTTGAGGAGATTTCCCTGATGCTGTTGATACAGTAGGACCTGGGGGTGTTGGTCAACAGCTGCCCGAGTGTGAGCGAGCCGGTGCACAGGTGGGCAAGAAGGCCGTGGGCATCCTGCCTTGTGTCAGCGCTAGTGTGGCCAACAGGACCAGGGCAGGCATTGTCCCCCTGTACTAGTCAGTGGTGAGGCCACACTTCAAGTACTGGGTTCAGTTTTAGGCCCCTCACTCCCACGAAGAACATTGAGGAGCTGGAGCGCGTCCAAAGAAGGGCAACAGGTTCTGAAGGGTCTATAGAACGAGTCTTGTGAGGAGCGGCTGAGGGAACGGGGGTTGTTTAGCCTGGAGAAAAAGAGGTGTAGGGCAGACCTTGCTCCCTACAACTACCTGAAAGGAGGTTGTAGAGAGGTGAGGGTTGGTCTGTTCTAAGTAGCAAGTGATAGGACAAGAAGAAATGACCTTAAGTTGCACCAGGGGAGGCTTAGGTTGGATATTAGGAAGAATTTTTTTCACTGAAAGGGTTGTCAAGCATTGGAACAGGCAGCCCAGGCAGCGGTGGGGTTACTATCCCATGGAGGGACATTGAGGTTTTTTTCTAAGTCCCTTCTACCCCCTCATTCTCCTGCTTCTCACCTTTGCAGCTTCTGGTGTATTTGAAAGAGGCCTCACTATTAAAACCTTTCAGCAAGTTGTCCCTCAAACCATTTGCTGCCTTTCTGCACTTTCCTGTTTAGCTTGCCAGGATTTTGGATTCTTTTCTGTTGCTCTTACTTGGGTCACAACTTCAGCCTTCTTCCAGCACAAGCAAGATTTTGTGTGGACCACTGAAGGGAGAAACTAAGCAGAAGTAAGCTCTCAGAAACAGGCCATATTTATGAGCAGAGCAGCCTGGGACTGTAAAAGATGGTTTCTTACACACACTTCCCTTTGGCTTTACTAGTGAGAAATTATACATTCCTTTGTCAACACAGAAGTCTAAACCAATGAACTAATTTAACAGTACAGTCTTGGGGTTAAGGAAAAAAAACCAAACCAGAAGAAGGATACTGAGAATTTCCCAGGTGGGAGGTGGTCTCACTCTTGAGGCTAGCCTCCAGAACCTGGTTTGGCATCTACAAAGTACGCTTCTAAAATACGGCAGGATCCCTGCAGCACGCCCTCCACACTGCAGGCTTGATGTGAAGGCACTGCTTCTCCAGGCGAGAGAGACTGTGGTGCCTGAAGCCTTCAGGAGCCACCCTGCAAGGTGACCCCAAGGAATCCTGCTTTAACAACTTCTGCCTTGAGAAGAGCACCAACAGCTGCAACAGATTTAATTCTTGGCCCGTAGGAGAAGAAATTAGAAAATCCACAACACTCTGCTATAGAAACGGCTCATTCCCAGGCACGGGGAAGCATTTATTCCACCAAACAGCACTAGCATTTCTGTGGAAACAGACTGTTTCCACACAGGCACCATTCCAGGGAACTGGCAAGTGCCCATAAGCAACATGACACAAGGTATTTTTGAGCCTCTTCACTGGATTTTTTTTTTAGCTTCAAAACGGTGTTTTGTAGAAAGTACTACAAGAGAACACAAGTGTCTAGAGTAACAGACATCTCCTACATGAAAAAAAAAAAAAGATTCTTTGTTATGGAACTTGTTCCATTCTTTTTTTCCATTTTGGAGAACTAAGAGTCTTAAGGGTCTGGGTTTTGTTCTTCACAGGAGGAGGCACCAAACATAACTGACAGCAGGAGTTGTCCATTTGTTGAAAGCTTAGATAAATGTGTTGGTAAGAATGTCTTCCTGCTGCTGGTGGTGCAGGGTTCCAATGCCAACGGCTGGGGCTGGTAAAGGAGGTCTGCTCACAAGATGGAGCTGAAATTGAGTCAGGAGGAAACGATTAATGAAGCACAAGCACAGGATCACATCCTGAGGTCCTCTGATGCCATGGTGGTATCTGCTGTTAGATACTGGGCAGTCCCAGCTGGAAGTAATGCAGGAAGTTATCTTCCATCTCCCAAAGACTCCAAGAATATTAAAGTGCACGATCTGCCAGAGCAAACCGCAGCTTTGGATTCTCCTCCTACTTGCTTCAAGCATTTTGTTTCCTATCTGGGATCTTTACTCACCCTGTCTACTTTGACTAAACACCAGGTAAAAGAAAGCTCCCGTCCTGCTCATTACCACTAAATGGAGCCATAAAGAGCCTCGGTAGCTTAAATTAAAACACACATTTTGTTGAGGCATCAAGATGAGGGTTTTTTTTTGTGAAAGCACCACAGAATTTTGCATTCAAGGAGAACTTCAAACTTCATTTTAAAGACTAAGACGCCATGGGGACATCTTACCTTAACCCCCAGCTGCTTTTCAAACCGTGGTGACACAAAGGACCATGGACCCATGTTCTGTGGTTCCTCCTGACTCCAGATGAAGACTAAAGGAAGGATAAGGGCACATTACAAATGCACATATTTATCTTTTCAGCAGATTATCTTTTATTTTTTATCTTATCAAGAAAAGCAGTTTTTTCTTTTGTAGCACCTCTACCTTTCTTGCCTTGGCACTGTCTTTGAAATGAAGACTTGCCAGATTGAATTCCCTTGCAGGTCATGGCTTCTTGAAGTCAAACCAGAAGTATGTCCACCATTAGGGCATATGGGGGGTATATTCTGCTTTTCTACTGCTGTCTTCAAAAGCTACTTTAAAGGACTGGACTGCAAAGACCAATGCAAAAAATGCCCCAAATGGTTTTACTCTGACGTTCAGTAGAGCTTTACAGAAGCTAACAAGAGCAGAGAGACGTGCTGGCACACGTGGTAAGCATTTGTATTATTCTGCTCCAGGAACACAAGATGTATGGAGGGAAGAGCAAAGAGGAGAAAGCCGCTACAACTCTTCACGTAAAAGGCAGGCAACAGATTTTGCTCAATACTTCAAAAAGCCTAGAACCACAAAGATAAGAATCTGGCTGACCTTTCGCATGGCTGTACTTGCTCAGCTCCTGCTGTAGGGCTTCCAAGGGGAAAGGACACAGTTCTTCAAGCCTCAGAATGGCTGTGTTGTGCTGCTTCTCCCCGAGTGTCTCTCTTTGCTTCACCAAAGCATAGTAATGCTTACCAGAACAGAGCACCACCTGCGTGACACTAATAGAAAAGAAGAACGTTTCCAAGTTCAGCGTTTTACAGCAACTCTATGCAGGACATTTTCACACCTTCAATAACAACAACCAGCCGAACTTTAATGACAACTTTACGAAGCTAAATTGCTACCCTAGACCATCTCTTCTCTGCCTTCCTTTCCCTCCTGCTCCACTCCCACAGTTGGCGAACTAAGCTTTGGGCACAGTGTGCCACAGCCCAGAGGCCCTGTTTCTTCAGTAATCCTGGGAATTACTTTACAATGGGATTAATCTCTCTTAGCTTTAACAGTCTAAAAATTTAACACCTCGTTGAAGCTGGTCATCTGTGCACCCTCCATAGAGAATAAACCAGAGAAGCAGAGACATATCCCCAGAGGACAATTGTCTAATGCCTGCTGGAGGTACGCAATAGCCTCCAGCAATCAGAGAGGTCTTGGCTGCCTAACCCTACTGGACAAAGGCAAGGAGATAAACCTCACCCTTTGTGCCTCACCATCCCACTTAAAAACCACAAGATGCTACGATACTTCCAGGCTTTTGATTGTGGATGAGGATGCAAACATCCGGGACACTGTCAGACTTGGGTACTACTGGGACAAGGACGAGGCAAGAACCTTAGGAGGGGAAAAAAAAAAAAGAAGGCCAGAAATGCCCTTTGTGAACAGGATTCTGTATAACATCTGAATGGAGGGAGATACACACAATTTACTATTGCCCTAACTTCACTTCATCAGCTCAGGTGTTCCAACACTGAGCAAAAATGCTGCATCTCTTCAGGTAACAGCTGCTCCCAGCGACTGTTAGCTCAAGGGCATGGCGCAGACTAGTGCCCAGATCAGTAACCATGGTCACAACCTCCTGAAAGCCTGAACACTTCACTATTAGGCAGGCAGATATTGTAACTACCAACAAATAAACAGAGGAAAAGGACAGAAACAAGCAAAACTCTGACACCCACCATAAAGCGCCATTTTCCCCTCAAAGTAATCTCTTTCACATCACCTCAAACTTGAGCTGTTAGGTAGGAGAAAGAGACAGGACTTCCTTTCTGAGCTTCTCCTCTAAGAAAGTAAAGCTACCTTTTAGGATCTACGGAGGAGTCACCAATGACAGGCTTGAATGTTGTTCTTGGAGCCATTTCTTCAAAACTTGATACGGCAGCCTACATGGGGGAGAGCTGGAAGTTACCACATCTTGCTGCCTCTTCCCTCAGGCCAGAGTTGGGGAGAGGATACCAAGACATCACTTAGGCAAGTTCAAAAGACACAACCTTCCCTCTCCCTCCTATTCTCACTCCCACCGATGAAAGGTGGGATGGTAAGATTCTCAAGACCACCACCAGACCTAGAATCAACCCTACATCTAAGCTCACTTCCACCCAGCTTTAATCCTCAACCTATCCTGCCCCAAACAGGCAAAACCCCATTGATTTGACCCCAAAACAGAGCGAGGAGAACACAAGAGGAAGAACAAAGAGAAAGGGGAAGAGAACACAGAAAAGGAGGAAGAAGAGAAATAAAAATAAGAAAAAGGAAGTTTTTCAGCTTACAGGGAGCCGGAGTAACACTTTGGGAGAGGCAACAATGAGAGGTTTCCTGAAGTTTCGGACCATTTGCCGCCGGAGCAAATGGAAATACTGGGCTGGGGTGGTGGGATGCACAACTGACATGTTGACCTGGTCGCCATCAACTCCCTCTTCTGAGCTGTCACACATCTATACAAGGGGAACACAGCAAATCCTTGTCAAGAAGCAAGCAGTGAGCCAAGTATGCAAGAAAGAATCCAGGCACATGAAGCACACTGGCCAGTGTAAGAATAGAAGAGCAAATATACCAGTTTAGACACTGATTGCGAGGGAAGGACAACTTCGGAGAAGAAATGGCTTCAGCATTTAGCTGGTAAGACTGCAGATGAACTGGCATGATGGAGCATCCCTCTAAAGATGCTGCAAACCCCTCCTCAGATGAAGCAGTCCTGCTAGGGCTGCTGCAGAGGGCACAGGGCCTCTGCAAACATGATGCAGATCTCATATTACAGAATTTCATCTTCCCACACACCCACTTGGGCAGGAGAGAGAGACTCAACAGGAACAGGAAGCATTAGTCAGGAAGTTCAGTCAGAGTCTTGCACCAAAGCTGCTGTGGCAGCATTTAAACCAAAACTGCTTCCTTGCTGCTTCTAGACCTAGCCCCCTTTCTTCTACCACCTTCAGCCCATCCTGTTCCTATCTCATCATGATCCTGGTACGTCTCCAGCTTCTGACGTCACTGGCAGGTACACCAGGAATGGGGCATTTTGCAGCAAGACTCCCAGAGCATCGATTGCCTGTGCCATGAGCTGGGATATGTAAATCTGAGAGGTGGGGAGTACCTGTAAGAACCGCTCCATCCGGCAGGACGAGTGCTCGGGGCCTGCACCGTCGTAGCCATGGGGAAGAAGAATTACTATCCCACTCTGCAGAAGCCATTTGGCCTCACCTGAAAACACACAATGAGGAGGAAGGAAAGAATGATTTCCACAGAACATAAAGCCCCAAAACACATATTACTTTGCATAAACTACTCAGGGGAAAAAAAGAACAGCTCATTTGCACACAATTACAGACAAGCCTGAGACTGACAACAGCAAAACAGCACACGTAAGATGACCTGAAGTTTCTGAGATTTCCATGTTACTTTGGGCTTCCACAAGATGTAAGCCTCCATGTGAAGCAGTGAAGGTTTTAAAACTTACCCTAAAACGTCAACAGTACGCAAGAATCCTCTGAATTTAATTGTCCTCCTGATTAACAGGGTTCCTCACAGGTAACCCTCTTCAGTAAGAAAAGCCCCAACCATAATTCATGGCGTGTTTTCTGCATACCTTGTCATTTGGTCCTCTGCAGCGTCCAGGCAGCATCCTGTGAGCCAGTCCTAGCTAACACAGCAGTACTGGCCATAGGCTAGTTCCCCTGGGCTCCATCAAACCTCCTGTGCTACTTAAGGGATTACAGTTAAACCCAGCAGGTAATTCATCCCAGCCTCAGATGCACAGGGAGGAGTGGTGGTATAATAGGGCCTCTGAATTTCCATCTGTGATTACAGAGGAAGCGCAGAGGCCTAACTGAGGCTAGATGCCAAAACTCTGGATGCTTACAGAGAAGGAATCCCACTCTAGAAATCCATCTTTGCATTTCCTCAGTATGTTCCAGCTCAGAGACGTCTTTCTGCAGTATCTGAGCACTCAGAAAACACGCTAGAGACAAACTTGGAGGTTGGTTGTAAGGCATTGTGGGGTTTGTTTGTTTGTTTGTTTTAAATATTCCCTATTTTCCTTCTGTATTGCTCCAGGAATTTTTCAGATGCCTCATGAAGGAAAGGTACAGCCCAAAAAGCTAACAACTGTGTATATATACACACAGTAAAATAAATGGGGGGGGGCAGGGGAAGAAAGGCCATTAATATAAGCAATGATCCTTCTGGAATGACTGTCTTCTGCCGGGGTGGGGTGCCTTTTATTTTAGATTGCTTGTCTTCAGAGAAAAGCTGTAGAGAAGTCAGGACCACACAGGCGAGCTCACAAGACTTCTTAAGAAAACACAATTCTTCTCAACACGTTGCCCTTTTACTTTAAAGACGAAGGATTTTCTAAAAAAATGTGCTTAGTAGAAATGATCTGTTTTAAAATAGATTAGCTCCTTGTACACTCACCTCCAGAGATGAAAGTGTCAAATATTATCTGGGCTCCATTAAAGAAGTCTCCAAACTGAGCTTCCCAAATTGGCAGTAACTTTGGGCTCTCAATACTCATTCCATACTCAAAACCAAGCACAGCTTCTTCAGACAAGGGACTGTTACTCACCTAACAAAAGGAAATTGTTGGGAGGGGTGGGTGAGGAAGAAGACAACCCAGAACCTTAAGAACCTTCGGAAGCAGGCACATCAGTGCGAGGCACACTGAGGACACACACTCCTAAAGGCAATGGATGGTCACCTCTTTTTTTGCCTTTGAATGAAGACAGCGAGGAGGAAAAGAATAATAGCTGATCTCTCAAAGAAAAGCAAAACCCCTTGTTCAGTTTGGTGAATTTTTGGAATCTGGTGAATTCCACAAAGAATGGAGGTGCCCTGACAGTTTTTATGTCTCTGTGTCTATTCTTGCCAAAACACACAGGCTCAAACGTCTCAGCAGCTTTAAAATACGCATTCTGTTTCAGCACAAATTGAAGAAGGTTGTCTTGTGGACCACAGAACCTACCTCTAGGAAACCTTTCTGGTCTGGGGACATATGATTCAGAGGAATGTAGGTATCATCTGTTTCTTGGCAAACCAACATCGCATGTCGCTGGCTAAAGGTTCCTCTGCCAACATCTTGTCCACTTAGTCTGATATTAAACCCTTGCCAAGCAAGAAACAAAACACTGGATTAGCAAGTCATGTAAAAAGAAAACATGCAGGACAACTCCTCACTTCTAAAATGTTATGTCCCTTGTCAGGGTTTCCCCTCATCAGTCTGTGCTTGTGAGTTGAAGCTGCTGCTGGCTCAGAGTTCTGGCTCAGAGCCGCTCAGACATTTCTCTCTTCTCCTCTCTGCAGCCAGGTTACTGAAGCACTGCAAAAAATGTGCATTCTGTATCACAGGTAAACAGAGAGAGGAACTCAGGCCGGAGAGGGGGGAAGAGAAATAGCAGCAGGAAACACACTCTATTTGGGAGGCCCTGCTCATGTCAGCTGTGTCGCTCATGTGCTTAGCTCTATGCACCAATGTTTTTGGGGAGTGAGAGGGAGCAACAATTCTGTGAAGACACTTAGTACTCCATCAACAAATATTAGTGACACCCAGGGTTCAATTTACCTTCTCTCAGTACCATGCAAATTGTCAAAATTTACACAGATCCATCTTTAGACTCAGAAACACCTAGCAAGTATAACGTTAAACCTTAATGACACCAAAGCAAAACCACGTTATCGTCCTGTCTGGTTGCCTCTTACCTTGACTCAGCAGGGAACCAAAGGCTAAAGTTTCAGCCGTTGCCCAGTCCAGCTTTTTTCCTTCCTCCATTTTTTGAATTCTTGACTAAACAAGTAAACAAGGAAAAGTTACTATTTTGCCTTTTCCCATCTGTAGCTCTTTTGGTGGCACAGATCAATATTAGAAGCTAGGAAAAAAACCCAAAACACTATGGAGAGAAAAGCTATATTCCTGCAGTCAGCGTAGGGGGGGCTGGAATACGTGACCCACGTGTTCACTTACCAGTCAACAAACTGCGGACTGACAAATTAGATCTTAGTCTGAAAATATTAAAAGTCTGAGCACAGCACAGAGGCTTCTCTTGACAGACCTTTGGTTTGCCTGGCTAGCAGTGGTGGAAGACACCGGGTGTAATTATCTCAGTCTCCAGAATCCTCCCCTGTTCTGGCCTCCAGAACTGCAGACAAATGATCATACCCAGCTGTGGTGTTCTTGCCTTGGGCTGGGAGGACAAGAACATCAATCTTCTGAAACACTCAACTCACGGCCTTTCTGTGGCTGCCAACCAGACATCTGCTCAGGGTCATCGTTCATCAGCGGGAAACGTTCACAAACCCAAAGACATCCAATTTCTGCACACAGACTTACGAGCTATCATAAGCTCAAACTTGGCCACATGTTGTATGCTTATATTATATTATATTATATTATATTATATTATATTATATTATATTAACAGAAGCACTCGCTACTGGCCCTAGGAACTGTGTACATTGTGACCAAGTTCCTGATTCCTTCTCTCACAAAGTACTCGTTATAATCAAAGTATATCAATGAGAGTGATTTCTCTCAATAGCTTCTGTTATTTGTAAGAATCATAAGCTGTATTTTCTATAAACATTTTTCTTCATTGCAACAA
Organism: Eurystomus gularis; assembly: GCA_013400335.1. NCBI lineage: Eukaryota > Metazoa > Chordata > Aves > Coraciiformes > Coraciidae > Eurystomus > Eurystomus gularis. Next base: position 337,704 of record VZZY01002088.1, read on the forward strand.
AATATTATTGGCATGACAAAACTAAGTATCTGGTCAGATCTGGGGGAGAGGACACCGTCTTTCTTCAAAACTAGAGGAAAAATGGCATAATCTGCACCTCAAAAAAGAGTGAGCTGTTTTTCCTAGAGAACACCGTGCTGTTCCCGGACTGGCAGCCTTGCTGCGTTTAGAGTTTGTCCTGTAACTGGTCTTATCTTTGAGCAATGGGACCAGAAGCATCATTATGCTCTACTGACCTGCGCGTAGGTCTTCAGAAGATGGCTGTGCATCTGAAGCTCTTCAGGCACCTCTACAGACTTGACTCCAATAAACTGCAGAAGCGGTACAGGCATACCAGTGTCCCAAGTGGTGATCTTAGCAGAAGGCTCCACGAAGCCTTTCCAGTGGGCCTGCAGGTTGGTTGGAGGTGGACTATACAAAGTCATGTTGGCAAGATGATCACTCAGTTTAGAATAGTATGTCGTCTTGATCTCAGATACTTCGACCTCAGTCATGAGCCCGGCACCTATTAGGTGTTCTGCGTATGTGTCTGGGATACTCTTACGGGATCTGCCAGGGAGGGAATCAAACCCCACAGAGAAGAAGCCTGAAAACAGTGTCACTGCAGAACACAGAAGTACCACTCTACTACTGTCAGGTACCACAGAAAATTAAAATACATGATGTCCTAGTGCATTACACTCATTTCAATCAAGCTTGCTTTCTTGGCATTTCCAGAAAGGTAACAATTTTCTTGTGCTTTACAGTCCTTTATTTTAAAAAAAGAACAAAAAAACAACAAAAAAAGGTGCGTATAGGTGCCAGTTACGGGTAAAAGCAAGTAACAAACCCCTCGTAGTCAGACTGACTCTGCGCTGTCACGTGTATTCTCTTCTGAGAATTTGACAGTAGGGTTTCAGCGTTAGCCAAGAACCAAGCCATCCATCCCATAAATGCTTCACCTAAAATAGCAGAATTCATGGGCCAGTAAATTTTTACGTGTATTTTTCTTTAGGGATAGGGATGGAATCTGAGTACATTTAAATGCTCATAAAGATGAGTCCCCTTTAGAACCAGCAGGACCAGGTGAAGAGTAGGACAACATCATAGTGGCTTCCTGCCCATTGTCCCACAGTATCTACACTTTCCTCTGGCACACAGAAGACAACTTTGCCTTCTGATTACTAGCAATCGTGAATCCGAAATCCAAGGGCTATGTGCAGGCCACGTATTCAAGAACCAACACTAGTGGCTACCTTCATGAACATCTCGTTACCAGATTCACACCATAGTCAAGGCCTACTGACAGTGTAGCTACACTTACATAGACGACTCGTCAGTACAGCCAAGGATCTTCAATATGCAGAGACTTCTACGAGAGTGGCAGGCAACACCGAGTTGGTGTAGACACAAGAACATTTTTGGGTTCCCCCATCAGGTGGTGTTACCCTTACCTGATGATTTTGTACATGCTGGGGTTGGTGAAGAACGGCTCATCAAGTTCATTATGGCCCCACTGCCTGTAGCACAGCAAGTCTACTATCACGTCCCTGCGGAACTGGCGTTGGTACTCGACGGCCAGTCGTGTGGCACGAACAACTTCTTCAGGATCATCCCCGTTTACATGGATAACTGCACATCCAACAATTTTACCTGCCCAAGGATTCAAGACATAACAGTGGTGATCACACCCAACCCCTTCCGATAAAGCGGACACACACCTACCCTGCTGAAAACTCCAGACAACTCGTGGCAAGTGTATTTAACAAAAACAGGTCTACAAAAGATGCTCTTTGTGATGGCAGCTGGGGTAAAGAGTGGGGGTCTTCCCCGAGGGAAAGTGCAATTACCCCAACCTGTTCTATTTGTTGCAGGTTGAGCACTTCTTTACCAGCACTAAATTCCCAGAGGACTTTCTATGCATAGTTCCTGCATCTTATTAATCTGGGTGGAAATCTGTGGGGAATGGGAGAAAACTAGCTGATCGCTTCTCTTTCAAACAAGAACTGAGTTTGATTCCTTGTTATCCTAAGCTATCAGTACTACAAATGCATGAAGGCCAGAAACAATCATCGCCCTTGTCAGTAGTCATTCTATCCACTGCTCCTCCAGGCAGAAAGGTCTCTTCATCAAAGAGAACACTGCAGAATTCAAATGTCTTTAACACCCTCTCCTGTACAACAATCTGGCTGCAAATCATCCCAGCAACAGAGTGCTCCTCTTGTACTTTTATCTGCCCAAATGCTGGGAAATTTAGACATTTCAGCCAGGCCTGACCCACATCCCGCACCATTTCCCTCTGTAGCAAAATCCTGAAGCTCAAATGGATAATACTGCACCCTCCTCCCCGACCAGATGAAGAAAAATGGAAAGCTAAGGATGGAACCAACCAACCCACCCACCCCCTCACCTCAAACCTCCCACAATACAAAACCAGCCTAGGGAAAAAGTGATAACAACAGATACTGTCTCCTTTTCGGATTTAACGAACACAAACACGTGATGTTCAGTCTTAAAAACATACATTAGTATATTTTTAATTATAGGAGACACACACAAGGGAACTAACTACTATGTCTCTAATCTTGCTGATTATAACACATCTGTTCATCACTAAGAAAGACCAGTCCAAAACAGAAGATTTCTAGTTTAAGCTCAGACATGGCATGAGCCTCACCTTTCAGTTAAAAGCTCAACAAGCTCACCTGACAACAAACAAAACAGAAAAATGAAGGAGTATCTGACTTAGAAATCTTGCTCAGAAACACATTGGAATGATTTTGATTAAATTTAACAAGATACATTTAAAATACATCTATTACAATACATTTTTTAAAGCTGTCAATGGCATGGCAGAAATTAAATGGGTTATAAAGGCTTCACAGTAACCTTGGAAATATTTTATAACATCCTGTAAAAATGTGACAAGACTGTCCCTTGATGTATAGTCTTTGCCATTAAGGGGGAGAGGCGCCTATTTTTAGCATCTGAATTTTTGCTAGTAGGAGATAATAATCTGTAATAATTTCAATTGCACTCCATCATGAAAATGGAGATACATTAATTTAACTCCCTAGAGTGAACAGGCACTTGCTATAAAAGGCCCCTAGCACAGAAAATATTCACACTGGACTAAAAAATCCTTTCTGACGCAACAGGCAATCTTCCTTCTGATTCAGCTCTACGTACCCACATCACTGCAGTACAGAGACGACCTTCCTCGCTCTGGAGGAGTGGTGTAGCCCAGCTGGTTGTTAACAATCAGATGGATGCTCCCACCAACTCTGAAATGTGGTAGATTAGAGAGGGTCAGTGTTTCAGGAACAATCCCTTGCCCAGAGAAAGCAGCATCGCCATGAACCTACATCAGGGAAGAAGATGGAAAAGTCTCATTAGAAAACACTGGAGGAACAGCAAAATCAAACCCAGAACTCCCTAAGGAAGACCTTTGACACTGAGTAGGTAGAACAGATACAGTTTCAGCTGGATCCACTTTTTAACCCCACTGTTTTCACGATTTGAGAGCTTATACAGTCTTATCACTAACACGAGGTCATGGCAGCCAACACCGGGACACAACTGCCTGATGGAATCCCTACCTGGAACTGACCTAGGAGCTCTTAAAACTGACCCACCAGCGTACAGGTGACTGCAAGTGTCAGGGCTGTGGCAAAGCTGCGGCAGCCAGTGGCAAGTCACTAACCACTGAAGAAAAGGAAGCCAGCCACCACAGCATTTGCTGCATGCTTTGCTGGAAGAGAAATGCTGGTGAACTGGGACTTACGCCAACTTCCACCTTACCAAAGAGACAAAACCAGACATAACAGGGGAAAAAAAAGTGGAACTGAAAGGAAGCACTTGGAACCAACAAAAGCTTTCAGAAGGAAAAATTCATTTCAAAACTGTAAATAAAACACTGCAATTAAAAAAAAAAGATTGGAAGGGGAGACTATTGTGATATCCAACCCAGGGTTCCAAAAAGGCTAAAGGCACTAGAATGAGTTTCATCCAGCACATCAGTGTTTAGAATCTAGAGGTAGTTCTCCATTGATGAGTATGATCACAGCTTCCTCAGAATGCAGATTTGATCCTTTGTAGATCAAAGTCACTGTGCTCTACTAAGCTCTAGTAGAGTCAAAGTCTTAGTCTACAAAGTCACTAAATTCTAATTTCTAGTTATGCGATAATGGTTTCAAGCCTTAACGGACTTCTGGGGGTGCAAGTACACCTGGGAGAGAGTAGAGGAGCAATCAACCAGTGAAGTGGTGGCACTGGGTTTTACACAGTTCTAAATACAGAGATTATTTTAAAGGCATTACAGAAAACCCAAGTTAACTACTGCAAGAGAGCCAACACAACGTCCCCACTCTATCCCTTACCATGCTACGCTTGCTCCTGAAGTGTTGGGTTTTCACCTTTCCCTTCTGGTTTCTCCTGCTGCCTAAGGCGGCTATCTATCTTGGTGATACCTTTTGAATGAAGACCCTAGGACATCTGAAAGAACTTTATGGCCTTCAGTACAACCCAAAGCACTAACGCCTACAGACAGCGTTACCATCCAACTACCTGAGACTCTTCATATGCACCTCAAACCCCAGAGGATTCAAATCCTGGGGTGCAGGCAGGATTTTACTCATTCTAGCAGAAAGCTGGAAACAATTTTTGCTGGCATATGTTTTTTCTTGGCAGCATTAGCAAAGAACATAAAAGCAAGGTCACCATGGAGTTTAATTCACTGGTGACCCTGACAGTCACAGTGGAACAGGAAGTGAGAAATTTACTTCACAGACACCTTATTCTCAGATTTCACTTCAAAGCATAAATACCAAGTAGTCGCCTGATGCCCAGGAAGTGGAGTTAAGGTATGTGAGAAGGTGTCAAATAAGCCACTCCTCAGCAGAGATGGACAATTAAGCATTGCAGAAGAGTCCATGGTAGTTTACCAAGATATAATCTTCACAGATTCCAAGCACACTGAAGTTCTAGAAAAGATGATCCAGACCTCGGACCACTAGGCTCACCACTGACACTGGCACCTTAGCCGGCCTTTGCTCTTTTTACCCTCAAGCTCTGGCTCTCAGGCCAGTGGAATCACAGACCAAATGTCAGAGTAAACCTCAATTCAGAGTTTCTACACATCTTTCTGGAGAGAAAGCACTATGAAAACAAAGTCCAAACAGAAGTTTCCAAACAAAGCTTCTGAAAGAGGAGGTGTCTGCTCTGACCTCTTTCTCCTCAATCAGGTGAATGAGAGCAGTTAACAGCCACAACTGTACAAACTTGCCTTTTTTTTTTTTAAATCTAACTCTTGGACCTCTTAAAGACACAATCACAAGTACTGATGCTGACGTTTCTCTCTTTTGGGAATATGCTGAGTTAGTTTACTAACACAGAGGTGGCCAGCTCCAAGTAAAATGTTCTCTACTATGCAACCCTCCTTGCCACTTACAACTTCAAAGCCCAAAAAGTTAATTTTTTTCGCATAGGGAGGGTCCATTTATCCTGAAGAATCTTTGTTTAAACAGCCATAGTAGTTTCACTACTACACAGTGAAGAGCTAACACTATGAGACAGACAGAATCTAAGACGCAATGATATCTTACCGAACTGACATAACTGCACTGAAAGATAAGCAGAAGACACATCAGGCAACAAACTTTTCTTCCTGCACTTGCATCCCCCAAAGTGTTTTCTTTTTAATAAAAAAATAAGAACTCCAAGTTGTCTCCAGTTTTCTCAGTATTTCATATTCTCATTTCTGCTTTTCCTCAGTACCCATATCTTTCCAGAAGCAAAACATTTAACTGAAATATGTTTTCACTTCTTCCTGTAACTTCCTTCATGGTTACTGTACTTCACAGAAGAACAGTTCTGCCCCAACTCGTCTTTACTCCTGGCTTTAAAAACGTCACTTGTATTTCCAAGTTGAATACAATGCAAGAAAGGAAAATTTATCAAGGAACTATCAAGAAATCTTCAAAGCTATTAAAGACAGTTCAAGGAGTAAAAACCAATTCCAGAAGACTCTTCAACAGTACTGTCATAAAATAACAAAACCATAGAATCACAGAACGGTTTGGGTTGGAGGGGACCTTAAAATCACCTAGTTCCAACCCCCTGCCATGGGCAGGGACACCTCCCACTAGACCAGGTTGCTCAAGGCCCCACCCAAAATCCTAAATTCTCCTGTATGTTTTGCCACCTTGTTGATAGCTCTTCTCCAAACCCATTTAATGTGAAAGAAGGCCACCAGTGGTGGTGTAAAAGAGGTCTGTGAGGAAAGGCACACATGGATCTCAGTGCAGAGTACTATTTAAATAAAGGAGAGTATCAAAATCAGTTATTGAGAAATATTAGCATGGGCATTGTTTAAATGCCAGTATCACCAGATAGGTCACCTGGAAACCTTCCTTGCCCTCCTCCTTCTCCATAAAGAGGATCTCAGCTCTTGATACTCTACATCAGCTTTGTTTCATATTTCTATACACACCACTTCTTTTCATGTGCTAGTCCAGGAAGTCTTACAAAGATCAGTTACAAACTGCGAGCAAAATACCTGCAGGCAAATAACTTTGTCCCCAGGTTGTGCGGAGCTGTCTGGGGAGTAATCTCCATCGAGCAGAGTCTGTTGCCTTCCTCGTGTCTTGCCCACGGCCACTGGATTGATGGCTTCTAAGTGTGAGGGGTTAGGTAGCAAGGTGACGTGCACGGGCCTGTGGGAACCGAAGTCGAGATCTACAGAAGACGTCAGGTGGGAGAGAACATCGCCAATGGCTGCTGAATTCTCTGGAAACTCACTCAAACCATGCATCTTACGGAACATGAGCTGCATGGAAACAAATTGGGTTAAAACCCCTTTCTGATTCATTGACACACTGAAAGAAAAACATTTACAGAACAGTATGCTCTCCTACTCCTGAAATTGGAAGGATGCTTCCGAGAACAGAGCATACAATCCTTCATTAGAGTTCCTTCAACAGTCTCCTGCAGGCATCTGGCTGAAGTGCTGACAGGAGGGGAAAACTCTCTCCCAGAGGTAACTTTTTTTATTGCTCCAGTATTCGCAACGTGACAAACTTTGAAGGTTTTATTTTATTGCAAATAAACCTGGCACAGAGATCTCTCACCTCAGGTGGAAGCTGAAGTAAACCTGTGAGAAGATTAAGTCTTCCACGATGAGGCATTCCAAGAATGATATCCGTCACACCGCTGTACGCACACATCTTGAACAGCTCATGGAAGAAACCCATCATACTCTCTGCTCCTTCACCACCATACCGCTTCACTGTGGCAAACTTTGTGGCTAAGAAGCGATCAAACTCCTATTAAAAACAGGAGAACTTCAGTATCAGGCTATTTCAAATGACAGCCTTCTGGTTATAAAATTGAAATATAATTTATGTTTGTACCTTTAAGGCATACAATCTAAGCACACCCCTTGAAAGCTCAGCTCATTCTCCACCCACACAGTCTAATTCCAGAAGCTACAATGACTACAAGAAATCAGCTCTCATCTCCTCTCAAGCAGAAAAATGTTGGATTGAAGATCAAATTCTAACATGGAAGGAGATGGATGAAGAAATGGAACACCAGGGCAATTTACAAATTCCTTGATTTTTACCTATTTTAGGGGGAAATCAAGGAATGCTATTCTTTTACAGTACAAACCTTAACTATCCTGAGATGCAAAGTGCTAGAGAAGCAGATCATTTCATTTTATTATTAGACACAGTCCTTACAACACAGGTAGAAAAATGCTTGAGAGAAGGAGAGTAAATGAATCTGTATTTACTTCATTTTCCTCTCACTCCTCCTGCTTTGCTCCATTCACCTACTCCTAGACAGCTCTAACAAAGTTTTGGAAGCGCTGGAAGTGTCTGGAGTGTTTTGCAACTGAAGACTGAAAATAAACAAAGCCTGTAACCGAGGAGGGAAGACTGAGCCACAGCCAAAGCTCCGAGCCAACTGCTGAACACCTTCTAGTTAAGCAACATTTAGTTCTAAGGAATACTGTATACAAAACTAATCACACACAGAAGCAGGTTTTTCCTGTCAGGGTTAAATTCTACACCCCAAGTATAGTTCTGGTCATACTGAAATCAAGATAGGGTACATCAGGGTCCAGATTTCAACCTCCTGAGTCACTGTCAAATTCCTCTAACTGCCAAAGAGGGAAGAAAAATACAACACATGCCATATACTTCTGTTTAGTTACTGATAAATATTACATTTAACACTCCTTTCCACTTGGAAAGCTGGAAACAGGGACACCTTCACAAATCCTGCTCTTCTACATTTCTATCCTTCTGGATGACACAGGGAGAAAAGGGTGGAAGAAAATTTTCCACAGGATGGAAGTACCAGAATAAAATTTTCTCTATACATTCTGCAAGTACATAATTCTTTCACTTCTTTATAGAACGCATTGAACAAAGATTCCCTTGCTGAAAAGCAGCAATTTTACAGTGCTATAGGGTTAACACCTCGGCCCAACTGTTGTGTTCTCCCAAAACCGTGGGAGACATCACACTTTAAAGCTAATAAAAGAGATCAGCACGAGGGTGAAAGGAGAACACAGAACAGCTCCACCAGAGCACAGAACTCCACACAACTCTGCCCAGCCTCGCATTCCCATCTGTAATACTGAATATGAGCTGTTGCATCGTTAGCCAAAGAGAATCTCACTTCAGAAGAGTGATTGCTCACGGATTTGTACTGTCACTATTTGTGTCTCCAGGTAATTAAGAATATATGAAACAAGAACACATATTACACACAATCTATGTTCTAATTGTTTTAAAAGCCTTCTAAGTTTGGAACTGGCCGGAAATACTTTCCTAGAAATAATTTCCGAAGCAATCAATGCAACCCAAAAGTTATTGCCATTTGTTTTGTCAGAGCTGCTAAGTCAATTCAGCAACAAGTCTCCAGTGAGATTCTTGCATTTCTGTACTGCATTTTTTCAGGCAAAACCTTGTACTTCTTCCTCTTGCACACTGTCAGGGCCTTTCAGGACAGCACGTGTTCTTTTTCTGCATGAATGATGTCTGGAGCAGTCAGGGGCTCATGACAGACTCCGTGACTGTATGACAACCCAACCACAGCGAACAATGTACCTGGGACTCCAACATCAGTCTGCACAAGTGCTTTTTCTCTTCAGGTGTGAATGCTTCTTGCTTTAGCTCTTCAAACCTTTTAGCAAACCATTCTCTCTCCTCCAAAGTTGGAAGCTGGCTTGTTTCTATGGAAATATGCCCGCAGTATACATGGTCAAGGTAAGCCAACACATCTTCTAGGGAAGCCTCTTCTTTTCCCATGTTCAGAAGCCCTGGTGGGAAATAAATGTTGTCAGCCACTTTGGGGAGGAGGGGGAAGCACTGACACCTAAGCTCTTGTCTTGCAATGACACTAACATTTTGAGAGCACAAAATCATGTTTTATCATCTTTTCCTTCATTTAAAGACAAAACTCAAGAACGTTTTTTTATAAGCACACTGCAGTGTTATTAAAATGAGAGTCTCACTCTTATCTGTAAGGTGCCCAATGTTCCTTTCTGAAAGAGTTTATCATGAATGACACAAAGTCCCTGGTTTTGTGACTCAGTCTCGCTCTCGGTACCTCGTGGCTCAGCAAGAGGAGCTCCAATCCCAGCTGCAGCACAAGCAAATAAGCACCTGTTTTGCAGATGGAGCAAATAAAGCACAGAGACTCTCCTTTGTCTAAGGCCACAGCCAGAGTCTAAGAGATCCAAGAAAAGACCAGCCTTGACTTCTGGCAGAGTGCCCTGGCAGCTTCACTACTGTGTTAAGTATTACGGTAAATCACAGAACGTTACAGCAGCTGAAGAAATTAATGTGTAACCTCTGTAGTTGTAGGAGCAAGTACAAATTTTCATTACTTCCAAAGATGCTACGAGGCAGCCACTCACTACACGACTTCTGCAACAAACAGAAGTAGGCTGAAGTTAACAATTTTCTGTCCAACAGTTCATTACTGATTGAACTTCTGCTCAGTATTTGTCTCTTACATAGTGGACACATCCTCTCAATAAGTCACTTGTGAAGACAACTTGCTGTGATAAGGCTGTAGACTTACCCGTAGTAATGAGAGGCCCTTGAAGAACTTCTGCCAACTCCTGGATTTCGGGTACCGTGTTCATAACAGCTTGGCCAGCAAACAGTGGGTTTATTTTGGCTGCTTTGTGGCCATGTTCAGCATATGCAGTTATTAAACGAGCCAGAGCATGGTCAACTAAAAACAAAAAGAAAGCAGAAGAGTATCACATGTGCTCGTATTTAATCCATTTACAGCACTAACACAGGAACAGTCTGTCCATTGATAATCATCAGGGCTCTGGCTGGAAAGCTAATTTTTCTAAGCAGTTGTTGTCACCGTATCACCCTGCAACTCGTCAAATTTTCAAGCAAATACACTCGATTTCTCCCATGGCTCCCCTAACACGCTCCTGTAAACTTACACAAAGCTGTTCCATTTTGCTTTGAATCTCATTACAACAGGTATGTCCAACCTGAAGAAGGCACAGCAGCGGCGTGCAAAAGTTTTAATTCCTCAGCCAACTCAAATCATACCACTTGTGCTTCCCTGTGCCTTGCTGGAAGGACAGGATGATAGGGTCTTAATAATTCGAGTCCTACAACTCCAAAAAACATCTGTGTCTGCAGGAGCCACAAGCCAACAGCACATGCTGAGCCAGGCATACTAAACATTCAAAAAAGTGGACATGTTTTTCAACAGACGCCAGCAATGCGCTGTTGCAGGCATTTTGCATCAAGGTCAAAAAAAATTATCATCATAAGCAAAGTGTGACCAGCTGAAGGTTATGCAGACAATGTTACTGTCATTGAGCACATGCCACAGACCAGGTCGACAAATTGTATACCAGTAAAATATATTTGCAAGCAGAATCTGCTACAAACCAATGACATGAACCAGTTTATAATACATTTCTAACGTGGGGGGTTTCTTCACCCTGCTAAAGATGCAGCGCTGACAGTATTCAGGTCTGAAGACTTCCATTTTCCTAAACAATGCAACTTCTGAGACCATTTTACAAAGTTATTTCTCTGACATTTCTATTTCCATTGCCAGCACTGTGCTCCAACTATTATGTTCACACAGTCAGCCTGTTCCAAATACGCCATTTTCTCTAACTGGTTCCACAACAGAAGAACATAACCCTAATGTGTTCCACAACACTCTCAGCAAGACAACCATTTAAAGCAATTTTTAAAAGCAGATGTCGCGGTCAGAGCGCAGAGGTCCGATCCACCTCCCAAAGGGAAAAGGGTTGAGGGCAAATCACAAAATGGCAGGGGTTGGAAGGAACCTCTGGACATCATCTCATTCAACCCCCCTGCCAAAGCAGGTCCATCGAGAGCAGGTTGCACAGGATCACGTGCAGGCAGGTTTTGAAAGTCTTCAGGGAAGGAAACTCCACAACTGCTCTGGGCAGCCTGGTCCACAGCTCAGTCACCCTCAAAGAAAATAAGTTTTTCCTGATGTTGAGGTGGAACTTCCTGTGTTCCAGTTTGTGCCCATTGCCCCTTGTCCCATCACTGGGCACCACTGAAAAGAGTCTGGCCCCATCCTCTTGCCACCCACACTTCAGATATTTATAAACATT
>VZZY01002089.1:0-48295 GCA_013400335.1 Eurystomus gularis
GAGGATGTCCATCCTTCCCAACTCCTGGAGGTCCTGCGGGAAAATAAATTGCGGGAGTTGCCTTCGCGCTGGTTTGAAACATTGCTGGGGGAAAAAGGAAAAAAAAATAAATGATGAGGTGAAAGACAGTCTTTCCATCCCAATCTGCCAATCTAAAGTCGCTAAGCCCGTCAGCTCTAAAATTGTTGGTCAAAAGAGCTGGGACCACCACGGCGGATGCTCCCCACCGTCCATCCCAGCTCTGGCTCCGTATAATTTGCCAAACTTGAATGAACTAGGCTGTAACTTTCTGCCTTGGCAGCCTGTGCTGGACGTCTTCCGAATGCTCCAAGTTCTTTGGCTCTTCCAGGGATGAAAGCAGAGGAGAGGAGCGTTGCTTTGGTCATTCTTGGGCTGGCTGTGGGGGGTTTTTTTGAGTGTAACTCTGGAAATAAGGCCTTGAAACTTGGCGTGAAGGTGCCTTTTACAGTTTTTTAGATACCCCCCTCCCCCAGATTAGTCATGTTAGTGAGCTTTGAAGAAGAGCGGCTCACAACACATGGCAAAAAACAGAATCATAGAAGGGTTCGGGTTGGAAGAGACCTGAAAGGTCATCTAGTTCCAAGCCCCCTGCCATGGCAGGGACACCTCCCACTAGACCAGGTTGCTCAAAGCCCCGTCCAGCCTGGCCTTGAACACCTCCAGGGAGGGGGGTGCCTGATTCTGGTCGGTGAAACCTCTCCAGATGCTGCTCTTGAGGCACCTGCTGCCCTAGCCCTCAGAGCCTGCTGAGCAACCCCTTGGAAACTTCAGCCCCTAGTTTAAAAAACAGCCTTTCCTAGTAGTAGGAGAACAGTGGGACACATGAGCACAGCCCCTTTCTACCAGTCCCCACCAGCTCCAGCACTGGTCCCGCTGCTCCGGCATTTGCTGCCAGGACTTCACCTATGGATCATCCCACCCCAGCTACGTGCACAGGCTGCGTTAAGGGGTGTTTTGAAGGTCACTGTGTTACTCAGTCAAAACATCAGAAACATCCAAAGTGAGGCGTTCTCTACCAGTTTATGGAGACTTTCTTCTGCGTGCATATTCTAATGCAGTTCTTAATTACAATATCACAATCTGGTTTCCATATGACACCTGCATGCCACAGACCCTCTCCACAACTCAAAAAGGAAACAAATTTTGGCCAGATCTTCATCTTCTCTGCAGAACCAACAACTGCCCACGGAGCGATGCAAGGGCTGCAAGACGTGGACACAGTCCGACGACGAAGACGGGATAAAACTCCCCTGCAGAGGACGATTCCCTCCTTGCCCTTGCCCCAGGCTTTGCAACGCTAACAAAGTCATCACACCCAACCTTTGGGTGCTGACGGTCGTATTGCCCCCGTTGCGGGTGCATAGCGTGAAACCTTTCGCCTGAATTGCTGACATCCATCTTCGTACAGCTGGAAGCAGCGGGTGCTGTGCTTGCATGTACGAAGTGCTGCATCGTGTTAAATGCTCTGAAAAAAGCAGACATTACGCTTCTCAGATGGAGTACCCTGAATTAGTCAAAACTGACCTTAATCCATCCATGTGTCACCGTGACCCACCTTCGTAACGGGTGTTTGGGGAGGATTAATGAAGGTGCTGAAGCACTGACGCAGCGTAGTGGAAAGTACCGTAGAAAAAGCCATGAGGAAATTAATAATTCTGTCTTCAGAGGAACCTGCCAACGTCCCTGCTCCGGTCCTGCGCAGCACTACAGCCTTACGACCCTTCTGGCCGTTTCTCCAGGACTTCTGGTCGCTACCACTAAAGGAGGTCAGAGCACGTCAAGATCGAGGCACGCAGAGCGGCTCCTCAACGCTGATGGGTTGCGCACAGCAGGTCCGCAGCATCCCTGGACCCAGCCTCCATGCGTTGTTACCATCCAGAAGGTGAGCACCTTGTTCCACTTTGAACGCTGCTCACAGGAGCATCGGAGCCGTATTTTCTACCGCTGCGAAACCCAAAAGTGGTCAGACGTGAGTAACGCGCTGAGCTAAGGCCCAGGATCGTGTGCCGAACAACAGGAACAAGCCGGCGCTGCCGAGCCCCTCGCTGAGCATCTCGTGCAGGAGAAAAACCCGAGCACGCAATTAAAACCTTGTTCTGCTCCCACCAAAGGGCGTAGATTAAGTTGCAACGAGACAACAGGAATTTGGGCATTTCTGCATTTTGAAGTCCTTCCCTGGGTAGTAGCGATCTCATGCTTAACGGATTTTTGGCTACCGTATATACACACTTAAACCAAGCTCGTATCCAAAGGCCCTAGAAGTAACGCGTACGTATAAAATACACCGAGATAACACCTGATGGATGGTTCTACAGCAAGGTCACATATATGATACATACCAGACTCAGTTTACATAGCATGACATTTCTGTAACACTTAGGAAGAGCTCTGACAAGGTGTTGTCAGTTGGCATTTGCTAAGAGAAGAAATACATCTAATAATAAAAACAACCAAAAAAAAAGGTATTTGGGAAGAAATAATACTGCACAAATCCTCTAAAAGGACAGAATTATCTATACAACAAAGGCTCGCCTGATTGATGCTAAAATAAGCAGTTATGCAACAAGTAAGAAATACGATCTCCAGGGAAGAAACCAGCAACGTTTCCCTTTCATCTTCACTCACCGGTGCTTATTTTTGCAAACCTGAAAGAACAATACAGGCAACCTTTCGATGACGAGCACAGCAGCAGAATTAAGATGGTTTTAAGAGAAGGATGGAGCTTCTGAGTGTTGTATGAGTTCTGCAGAGTTAAATCCCATCCCTAAACCTGAGTCCCCCAAAGTGCTGCAGAGCTGTTGCTTCTGGTGGCCCGTGCCTCCAGGGGAGCGTGGGGCTGGCACGGCTAGGGGTGAAGATGTCCATTTTAAGACATGTTAGGGGTGAGTGGGCTCACCCTAGACCTATGATTGCACAACTGTTAAAGCAACTTTAGGAGAACAGGCACGTGGAATCATTCATGTCCCAGTGCTTTGGTTTGATGAAACTTCTGAACAAGACTTGAGATCAGTGAAAATCTCGGTGCAGGAAGATCTCATGGGAGAGGAAGAGGACAACACAGTTGTCTTGCTGGCATCAAATTTTATTACTGTGGTGCATTAGCACCAGTGTAGAATCATAGAATGGTTTGGGTTGGAAGGGACCTTTCAAGGTCATCTTGTCCAACCCCCCTGGCACAGAGCAGGGACATCTGCAACTAGAGCAGGTTGCTCAGAGCCCTGGCCAACCTCACCTGCAATGGTGCCAGGGATGGGGCAGCGATCACACCTCTGGTCAACCTGGGCCAGGCTCTCACCACCCTCAGCAGCAAAAATGTCTTCATTCTCTCTAGTCTAAATCTTCCTCTTCGTTTAAAAGCATTATCCCTTGTCTTGTTGCAACAGGCCCTGCTAAAAAATCTGTCCCCATCTTTCTTGTACATCCCCTTGAAGTCCCACAAGGCCACCAGAAGGTCTTCCTGGAGCCTTCTCTTCTCCAGGCTGAACAAGCCCAACTCTCCCAGCCTGGCCTCCCAGCAGAGGGCTTCCATCATTGCTGGGGCCTCCTGTGGCCCTGCTCCACCAGGTCCATGTCTCTGCTGTGCTGAGGACTCCAGAGCTGCCCCAGCACTGCAGGGGGGTCTCCCCAGAGCGGAGCAGAGGGGCAGGATCCCCTCCCTGCCCTGCTGCCCACGCTGCTTCTGAACAGGACAGGTCCAGGGGAGTGCAAGTAGTCCCCAAATAGATTGAAAATCCCGTGCCATTTTGAAGACATTTAGAAACAACCTATTCACTAATGTTGGCTAGCGATAACCTACAAGGAAAGCTCAGCTCCCTCAGCCTGTTCCTGCGCTGATACCCACCTGGCCCTGACGCTGGGCGCTGGAGGGCCACCACTGGGCAAGGAGATGCTCTGATGGCAGAGAGCTCATGGTAGATCCTCAGAAGTACCACACAACTGGAAAGCAGTACAGGAGACGTGGCCACTAATTTACTGCCTTAGCTTCCCTCTTCTGATGCCTCTGGTAGCCAGAAGTCCTCTAAGTAGCCTCATGGCTACTTTAATGCCTATCAAGGACCACATCAGCACACAGCTGTTCTGGGAGGGGAACACAAAGATGATTAAAATCTTGCTGCATCCATATACCTGCTAGGGATAGAGAATATCCAATGTCCCAGCTCTAACTGGGACATTTAGATCTTTTTAAAGCACGTGTTAATTTGGAGAGTAGTAAGCAGAGGCAGTCGAAGGAAAAAGAACAAGCTCTGTGCTAAGTTACACTAATAATCGCTCCCATCTTCGAGAATGAACTACAGAGAGATCAAGGCAGAGATGGCTGCTATGGTCATTATAGAAACTAATCCCTTTTCTTATTCATTCTGCATCATTCTGTTCCTCTCTGAAGCAAAGGAAAAATACTGTACTTACAGGAGAAGAAAATTTGATTTGGCAGATCAGTGGATAGTGAGATTTTGTTTGCAGTCTCAATTACCTTCAGTAGCTAGAAATTTGGTATCAGAATAAACTGTAAACAAAAATAAATAGATACAGCATTACAAATGTCCAGCCCTTGATGGAGAGCTCAAAAATTCTCTATGTTCTGGCAACAGCCGCTTTAATATCTTTCAAAGAAATGGCAGCCTCTCTCTCTCTCTGAAGGGATTACCTTTGAGGAATGAATCCGTAAGTGGTTGTGTGCAAAGATGCTCACGTTCTTGCGGGCTTTGTGCACTCAATTTTCCCTGCCAAATTGCAAGATTCCATTTTTTGTTGTTGTTGTTGTTGTTTTCTCTGTTTTCGTTTCTATTACAAAGCACATCCAACGCGGCACATGTTTCATCCGGTCGCCAGACTGCGAGAGCTGGAGCTTTCAGAGGGCCCTCAAGGGTAGATGTGGGGAAAGGAGGCCCTTCAGTGGTCAGCTGAACAGCTTCAGCGCTGCTCCTGCGACAGGAGACCTGTTGTAGGTCCTCCTGCATTGGACAGATCCTCGGGCATCACAGCAAGACTCCCCCACAGCACACTTCCCCACTTCCATTCCTTTGTCCCTTTTGGTTGGCGTCTCAAACTTTCCGCATGGTGTGGCGATGGGCTACCGCAGCTCCTTGGAACGCTCGGAGTTTCCCATGAAGACATTTGACTGCTACTGGCAAACTCCGTAGACCTGGGTGATGGACGGTGAAAATAGAAGATTTAGAATAGTTCGCTTGGAAGGGACCTACAAGGATCATCTAGTCCCACTGCCCAAGTACCTCTTCTCTTCCTCATGGAGGGCTGTCCCAAAGGCTGGATGGGCCATTGCAAAGCCACGTCCTGCCCCTTCCCACCCCGCAACGCTGGAAGGATCCACCTTGGTGTAAAAGCTGCGGTTTATTCCTCAGAGAAGGACAACAGAGTTTCCCTCCTCCTGCAGCTGCCCCGGCTTGGGAGGGAGGTTAAGAGCCAAGTACCTGCAGATCCCACCACAAAACACGCGGTTACTCTCCCAATGAAAAACAAGAGAAGGGGCATCAAAGATCGGAGTCACAATTCAATGCGCCATTTGAGCGAACGGTACATATGCTAAACAATACATGCATCAAGGCTGCATTAATCCACATTTTATACAGATTCCCTCTAGACATCCAGTTTATAACCAAGCTGGCTATTTCCCCGTATTTCTCTGGAGTTGGAGGGTGTGAAAAAAGACATTTCCATTTCATTGACTAAGTTCCCAAGGGGAGAGTTTATGAAAGTGCAAGTGCATAATTTACTGCCTGACAGGATAAAGACGGTATCTGGTTTTAAAAAAAAATAGTGTACCCTGAAAAACAAAATTGCTAGAGCAGACATTTGTTTTCCGTAAGTACCATATTTCAGAAGCATTTAATTTAGCTTAGAAGCACCGTTAAAAATATATGCATTGTAAATTGCAGCTGTATAACACGGTATTTATCAGATAATGTCACCAAATAGTCTCCTGTTGCAATATAAATGCCAAGGCATTTATACAAAATAAATGTTGAAGTCGAGAGCTTTCTTTTCAAAGTGGAAAACCATTATCTCATCCAAAAGTCATAAATAAAATGATGAGGGTTCGCTTACAGGGTTGGTTTTAATCATAGGGGGGCTGACACGGGTGCTTCATTGCCTGAGCAATGTTCCCAAGCAGAGAACTTCGCCTGGGTGCAGCGAGCAGAGAGGGAGGCACGTGGGACGGGCGACGACGGCTCAGAAAGACCTAAAAGTAGCCAGAAGGACAGATCAGCTGCTAATGCACTTGGGAAAAGAGATACAGATGGAAAGTGAGGGACTTCTTGAGATTTACAACTTCACACAGTATTTATTTCAAGAAGATTCATCGGGTCTGAATATAGCCAGGACCCGATGCAATATGTCACAGCAGCAGCTTTGGAAAAGGGGCCAGAACGCTGGTGCTGAAAGCCACGTTTAGCCACACAAATGCATGAGCCGGTTCTCAGAGGATGGAGCAGCTGGCAGCTCCTCTGGATTCCTTCAAGGTTTGGACCGGGTCATGCAGATGCAGCACCATTTATTAGCAGAACATACACAGGGTTACGAGAGAGGGATGCTACATAAGATTTTGGATCCAGGTTCTCCACCTTCTGCTCCTCTGAGATTTGAAGACGTTAATCGAGTCTTTTTGTCTCCTGTTAGAATGGGAGTAAAATGAGGCTCGTGCTGCCATTCATGCAGACTGACACTGTGCTTTGCTGAGCGAGCTGCTTGCCATGTAGGCAGCTGGGACCCATCTCACAGAATTGCTTGGCTTGGAAGAGACCTTCAAGATCACCAAGTCCAACCATTAACCCAGCACTGCCAGGTCACCACTAAACCATGGCCCTCAGCACCATGTCTACACAGCTTTGAAACCCCTCCACGGATGGGGACTCCACCACTGCCCTGGGCAGCCTGGGCAGCAACTTGAGGCTGTTTCCACTTGTCCTATTGCTATCATGTGCTTTTTCCACCACAGGTCCATTTGCTGGCATTGCCAAGACTGGAAAACACTGTTCTGACATCACCAGGACCCACCACGTGAACTGCCTTAGAAGGCATGATGGCTGGAGGTGGGAGGCTCATCGTGACATGGGAGGAGCAGACAAGGAGCACCCACTGCACCAAGTGCCTCTGGAGTAATCCTGCTAATTTAATTTCAATTATTCTGGTTTTGACAGATAATCCACGTTTTAGGGGATTTGTAATTTTCAAATCATTTTTAGGCTGTGCAGTTAGGAGCAAAGTCTACCTGTGAATTCAAGAAAGCTGCAGCCATAACATGTATTTCATTGTGTCTATAAAGACAGAATGGCCACGCTACAGTCCGTGAGCACGCAGTCATCAGTGCCGGGGGGGAAACACGGGCATCTGAATTCTGGTCACAAATCAGAGACTTTTCTGGTTAATAATGGAAGCCAGAGTGTGTTGACCAGCCTCAAATGCTGCCATTCAGCCACTGAATCTGCCTTAGCTGAAAGCTTGAGCACCGTTCTTCTAAAAGAAGGGATGGGATCCCTACAGCCCTCTCCTGGCTTCGTGAATTTATCCTGATCCTCTTTTAGCCACTTCTTGGATTGCTCGCATAGTCTGTTGTCTGCTTCTTCCTCCCTCTGCTACCCACTACGTTTTTCCTTGGAAAAGGATCCACTGATCCTCTTCAACGATCATATTCATACCCCATTGCTGGTTATCCACCTTTCCACGCTCGCTCAGCTCTCTCCACTGCAGAGCACATTTCAATCCGCCCCATAACATCACACCCGAGGCAACACAGTCAAAACAGGCTGGATGTGCCAAGCTGAGCCACATCCCTCGTTCTCCTCATCCATCCTTCTTCCTCCATCCACTCTCCCAGTCGGAGGAGCAACGCGCGCCTGGCACGGCTCAACTGATATGTTGTCCAAAGCACTTCATATGACGAATGATGCAATGAATGCCAGAAACGTTTCTAAAATAACTTCTACACACAAGAAGTGGCTGGATGAAGGGATGGATGGACAGCTGATTCACGCACCTGCAGGACAAATTTCTGGGCCGCATTCAGAAGAAAACACCTCAGTAGCGGTAGCTCCTTGCAGAGGGGATCCCCACTCTGAGCATTGCCCTCCTGTAAGCATGGAGGACCTCAAAGTTGTGCACCATATTTTTAAAATATCACAGCAATGAGAGCACAAAGACTTGTCCATCATTTTGTCCCTCGCTAGGACAGGGTTACAGCCCCTCTGTGGAGGACATACCAGCTCCTGGTTTGCAATGGCAGGCTGCTGAGCAGCCCCGCATGCACCTGAGCCATTTTCTGGAGAGCTCCATAGGTGACAGACAACCATCGAAGCAACAATTCCTGCATGCCAGGACTTCTAGCGCATTGTATATGGAATGCATACCCCCTTTATAGTGGTTCTAATCTTCAAATCCATCGTACCTGGCAGCGGAAATTTAACATTAATAGCTTTCTTATTATGGATGGGAAAACCTTTCAGAGCTAATGAGCAGAAACAAGACCGCTGAGCTCCTACCTGAGGAGGTGACTCCACGGTCATGACCAACGCTTGGAGCAGAGCTATGGCAATGCTTGCTTCAGCACAGCAAATCCAGAAGGGTTGGTCTGGCAGGTTACGCTGCCTCTGCCTTCGGAGCTGAGACCTGAGCTCAGAAAGGGCTTCGAGGGATCCCAACTTGTGCTAACTTAAGAGCAGGGAGAAGACAATTACCCATCACACAGCCCTCGACCCAGATGCATCACCCTTCCCTGCAACACACACTGGGACTGCAGTCCCAGGGGACACCTTGCTCTCCCCAGCCAAGGACAGCTGCTGAGATATTACAGGGGGGGTTGAGTTTAATTTTATCTTGACAGCCTGGAGAAAACAAGGCTCAGTGAGTTACACATTTCATTTCCGAGATGATCCCGCGGGGTGGAAGGAGCGGGTGAGCCAGGGAGGGTGTGCACCACGGTCCAAGCATGCACGGCATCGCATGGCGCCTGGGGGTGGTGGCATCTGCCCAGGCATACCTTGGGGAGCAGCACGCCACAAGCCTGGCTGCTGGAGGAAAAATAAACAAATACAGTGAGTCACAAAGGCAAGCGGCATATGATGGGGACAGGTACTTATGCAAATAGACTGTTAACACCCAGCCAGACAGAGCTGATAAGCCTCCTAGGCCAGCTGGAGGCTTCTTCATCCTGCTGGGGGGAGGAGGAGGAGGATGGCTTTAGGATAACAATGGAGAACCGAAAAGCAAAAGCAAGGCAGCTCTGGGAAGGTTGCACAGGGCTGCCCAGCTTCGGTACCAATCTGGGGCATCCTGCCGTGCCAGCGCATCCCTGTGCTGCGCAGCACTGGCGACGATGCTCTGCTCCACTTCCAGAAGCGTCCTCCTATGCTGATGTGGGTTAGTGTCTGCCAGGGTGCCCATCACCGATACCTCCTGGGGTGCCTGCCAGCACCCATCTCCCTCCACACTCATAGCAGCAAGGTGATCAATCGGGCAGCAAAGTTGCTCCGATTTGTGGGGGTGCAGGGGGAGCTGCCTTCCCCCAGTCCTGTGCTGTCCTCATAACTCTTCCCCCACCACCCCTCTGCTGACCAATCTCCTCCAGGCGCATAAAAGAGGCAAATTATCCTTCTGCAATGCTGCTGGGGATCCCCCCAGGAAGCTTCGTATCTGGCCTGGCTGGACTGCTGATAATCAGATAGAGGGGTTTTAAAATAATCAAGCCTAAGCAGCTGAAATCCAAACTGGAATAGGTAATGGGGTCAGAAAACACGCTGCAGCCAGGGCACAGCCGGGGGGTCTGCAGGGCCCTACGGACAGGGCATCACACACGTAGGTGGGGCAGGAGGAGCCAGGAGCCGTGCTGCTTCTTCAGGATGCTGCCCAATGACCGGAGTGTCCCAAGCTGCCCCAGAGCTCCGTTCGTCTCTAGTCCCAGCACTGCCAGCAGCTCTTGGGATGCAGGACACTTCTCTGCTCCTGTAGCATCACCATGCACAGGATCGTGGTCCCCTGGTCCCCCATCCCACGCTGGCCCTGCCACCACCTTCACCTGCACCATGGGCAGGGAGGAAGGGACAGAAGCACCAAGGGAAGGGGGGATTGCCAAGTCTGGGGACTGTTTGTTTCCTCCGCCACTCAGATTTCCAGCTTGTATTAATGATGTAATGCTCCGATGGTGAGAAGCTAAAGTTCGCCCTTCCTGTGGTATTCCCTTAGGAAAAAAATATTGCTGCAATGTAAAACAGCAAAATTGAAACAGGCTGGTGATTCACCAGAGAAAATGCCTCTCCCTTTTCCCCTATTCAGTGAGGCAGAGATGAATGTTGTGAGGTTTGAAAGAAAAACTGAAAAAGCCTTTAATTAATCCCTGGAGGCTAAACTATGCCAGATATGGACAGGATTTCTCCTCTGCCTCCTTCTCGGAGCAAGAACATGCGGCTGTCTTCCTGCTGCAGCTCTTTCTGGGGGATCCTCCGGTCCCCAGAGAAGGACCCAAAGCATTTTCCAAAGCTTTTTTCTGGGGAGAGGGTGGCTGCCAGGGAAGCCTCACTACTGTCCCAGGGCAGTGAGGAGACCAGGAGCCCCCTCGGGCATTTCCCAAATCCGCACAAACTTTTGGAAGCTCCTACCTGCTGGGAGGAAACTTTCCAAGTTCAAGGTCAGGTTTGTTTGTCTTCCATCCTGACAGACAAACTGTTATGCAATATTCAGGAAGTCACTTTTATCAGACTCAATTCAATTTATAAGATTAAGAGCATGGAAAAACAAATACTAGCGCTGGATGGAAAGTGCTGGCACTAACCAGGCCAACGCTGTGTTTGGACAAGGATTGTTAAGAGGGCACCTCTTGTTTTCCCAGGTCTGTAGGGGCAGGATACAAAATGCGATGCTTTTTATTGGGGGCTGGTGATGATGATGATGATGATGAGAAAAATTAACTCTTGCTTAGAGAAAGCAGAAACTGGAGTAAAGTTGTGTGGGTTTTTTTTTTTTTTGAGAGCAACTTCTGTGGTCGCTACCACAGCTCCTGCAGAAACAGCTCCAGCTCGGGAGCATCCTGGGATGTAAAGTCAGGGCTCGATCCGTAGCAGGAGGCAGATGTACCTGCCTTGGTGCCAGGCAGGAGCGTGGCTGCAATACGGGTAAAGGCTTTGCTCGCTCAAAAGCCAGCTTGCAAAGTAATGGATAAAATAGAGAGCACGTGCAGTTTTCACAGGGATCATCAGCAGTTGGCACGGCCAGCCGACCTCGTTCAGAAAGTGCACTGGAAAAATAAACTGAAGAAAAGAAACGTTAACTCGCAGGGGGGGAAACAGTACCTAGGTAAGACCCAGGCAGATCTTACGTCTGATCTGCAAGTCTTAAAGTCCTTAAATGAGACAAGCACCAGGAACTGCAATGGAGGAGCATCAATCCCTCACTCCAGAGAGCAGAGACCCAGGCCAGAGATCACATCCAGAAAACTGCACCTGCCTTATTGACACTTCTTCCAACCGAGGCCCTTACAAAGTTTCAATAATTGTTGCTATTGAGACTATTTCAGACCAGCGCTGTCTGTTGATAGAGAAAAAATTTGGCCATTTGGTTTCCAGCACTGTGAAATCCCTTGATTCCTGTCTATATAGATATTATATGTATGGACACAGAAAAAAAGTTTAAAAGTAGTAATAAGGAGCTCTGGAGCTTGATAACAGCTAAGGAAGAACCTGAGGTTTGAAAGGAAACTATTAGCAATAGCAGATTTGCAAGTTCAGCTGTGGGAAGGACCACAAAACCTGAGCACATGCTGTAGATCTTCCTTTTATTGACGGCGTTGTGGGGAGCTGCAGTTCTCGTTCACGTTGGGAGCTGCAGCCTGCACTCCGTGTTGATCCTGGTTAGAGAGTGCTGGTAATTAAACCTCTGGAGCATTAAGTTACTATTTTAACCAAATGCCTGCATTTTATCTCGATGGGAAATTGAGAGCGAGATTCCGGTTTTCACAGTAAATAAAAGCTGTTGGCTGTTTCACAGCTAATCCATTTCCTCAGCTTATAGATGAGAAAATCCTCCTGGATGGTTCCTTCTTCCCTTTCGCAGTGGCACACTCTCCTCGAGGAAGCTCCGCAGCAGCACTGCCAGCTCCTTCACACTCTTCAGGCTGTAAAATAAGAATTATAATGCAGCTCCTTAATAACACTCAATCCAGGGGCCGGTGTCCTTATCTCCATGTCAGAAAACAGGAGCACCCCAATTTTTGCTCCGGCGATACGTAAGCGGCCAAGGCCAAAGTCAGGAGTAACCCCACACCCAGGTTCACAGCCTGCCCTTCAGCGGAAGGAATGACCTTACCTACAAACAGATGTGCAAGGTGCAAATCTAGTTTATTCTTCAGCTCAGCTCCACGATGACCGCCAACAGCTCTGTGTCACCGCACACCTGTAGCTTCAGAATTGAAGCTTCAAGTAGATCTAATGGTCACCACCCTGAGAGCACTTCGCCAAGCAACCTAAACAGGCGAACCCCTTAAACCCACCATTTTATCACAATTAACAGCAATACATTGCTGGGGTAGGACTGAGGTGCTCGGCAGCACCAGCGAAGGGCTGCAGCGTGTGCTGGCACCGGTTCAGGCAGGCGCTGGCATCGAGCGCTTTGAGAGATCGGTTATTCTGATAATAAAACAGTTGCTTGTGCAGACGATTGGGCTCCGTCGCTTTCAAAGCGCAGCCGTTGCCACAAAGGCTTTCATCCTTTGCTCTCAGTAAAGCGCATCCTCCCTGCCCAGAGCAGCAACAGGTTTACCACAAAAATACTTGCAGCATTTGATGTCTGCAGAGGCAGGTATTACTCACCCAGTTGCTTCTTATGCAAATGCGCTCTCATGGCTGGGAGAGGAGCCTGAACCAAGGGCTGCTGGAGATGCCCAGCCTCGAGTCTGAAGTACAGAGCAGCTGGAGGACTCGTTTGGGACCCTACTTCTCAGCAGATAGTCTTCCTGGGTTGACTTGCCACATTAGAGCATTGGGAGCTGGTGGGTAGCCAGAGTCTGAGGCTGTATCACTTCACCTTCATCGTCATCGCTCCACCTCCAGCCATCTGTTGAGTGGAAATAGTGGCTGTCACAGCACATAGGTGTACATTCAGAGAGGCTTGGAGCTGCTGGCTGCACAGCTGCCTTGGAGACAGCTGTCAGGAAGAGACGCCTCAAGCGCACAGCCCTGCTCCCTCCCCACCAGGCATCAGCTGTCCACCCCGTCACACCATGTGAGCCCATAGACTTGTTTTGGTTGGAAAAGACCTAAAAGGAGGTTGTAGCGAGGCTGGTGTTGGTCTCTTCTCCCAAACTACTAATGATAGGACAAGAGGAAATGGCCTCAAGTTGCATCAGGGGAGGTTTAGATTAGGTATTAGGAAGAAATTCTTTACTGAGAGAGTGGTTGGGCACTGGAACAGGCTGCCCAGGGAGGTGGTGGAGTCACCATCCCTGGAAGCATTAAAAAAATTAGTAGATGCAGCACTTGAGGCTATGGTCTAGTGGCTAGAGAGATGTTAGGATGAAGGTTGGACTTGATGATCCTGGTGATCCTTTCCAATCATAATGATTCTATGATTCTAAGATCATCAAGTCCAACCATTAACCCAGCACTGCCAGGTCACCACTAAACCATGTCCCTCAGCACAGTATTGACATGGCTTTGAAACCCCTCCAGGGATAGGGACTCCACCACTGCCCTGAGCAGCCTGGGACAGCCTTTGACAACCCTTTTGGGGAGGCCTTTTTCCTCATGTCCAACCGAAACCTCCCCTGGTGCAACTTGAGGCCATTTCCTCTTGTTCTGTTGCTTATTCCTTGGGAGGAGAGGCCAACCCCATCTGGCTCCAACCTCCTTTCAGGGAGTTGTTGAGAGCCAGAAGGTCTCCCCTGAACCTCCTTTTCTCCAGGCTCAACACCCCCAGGTCCCTCAGCCGCTCCTCACAAGACTTATGCTCTAGACCCTTCCCCAGCTTCACTGCCCTTCTTTGGGCAGATGATCCATGAGTGTCACCTCCCAGAGATCCTCCCCAGCCAAGTGACACTAGCAGCACTGCTCCTCACTATCCCACCACATCTGCAGTTTGGGAAGTCTTTGTGGAAACCCAAGCAAAGCCAGAGCCAAAGCTGTGATGAAGACTTCTCCAGATAGAAATGCAGTTGTTGCTGGTGTGGTTGGGAACTAAAATAGAGTGAGATGGCTTCCAATTTGAAAAGGATCACAAAGTCATTGCTTATTGTGGAGAAATCAGTATTTGCTCTTGAAAGAACATTAATTATTCTATTATTCATATCTAAAAAAGGAAATGAAAGCTAAAGGACACATTGCTACTGATGTCTCTGGATCCATAATTTCACACCTTCTTTCCATCATAGCTTACTGGGATATGATGATCTCCCAGTCTAACTGATATAAAGCCTTCATCCATATCCAACAGTTCCACATCTTGTTTTTATACTCCAACAGGAACAACAACAAAAAAATCAATATAAAAATAATTTTCCAACTGAGCAAATTAAGGAAGGAAAACAAATCTGCTTCTTAATATTTCTAGATATAAATATTTATGGTAGGAGAAATAGTTGATTGTCTTCTGCATTCAACAGGACAAATGTAAAAGTATCTTCTTTGAAAGACTCATCTGGGCATTATTCTGCATTCTGACATTAAGAGAAACTACTTGATTGCATCTTTTCTCAGGAATGAATAAACTGGTCTGGTGGTTTGGAAAAAGTAAGCATCTATTTTTAAATTATTTTTCTTTTTTCCACAGACCACAGCCATTTCTTATTTGAATGATGGCCAGAGTTAGAAAGGATAAACTACCACAAGGCAAAATTTTCTCAGAGTCGTCTTCTGCTGGGAACTTCTGGAAACAGCAAAAGAAACCTTGTTTGCATGAAACCAGTGTGAGGCGATGAAGAACTGGGCTCACTGATATATCAGCACACAACCCGCAGTCCCTACATCTTGTGACACTGGGTAAGTCACCAGAATAGGTAATGATACAATCTGTTAATCAAAATAAACTGGAAAAAAAACCTCAAATAACTCAAAAAGATGGCAACAGCTCTACAGAACAGCTCAGATCTGCGTTCCACCCCTCCCATGAGCCAGGTGTAGGTGGTTTGAGGCCATCCTCTCTCATTTTCTCCCTTCTCACCCAGGTGATTCCCCCCATCCTCCCACTCACTCCAGTCCACAGTCTCATCCAGCACAAAGCAGCCTGGGATTCTTTGGAATCATGTCTAAATCTCACTCTTTTTCTTTTTAATATCTCTAAAACTTTTTTTTCTAGAAGCATCTATTCTCCTCCAAGCCTCCCCCCTCTTACATCAGTTATTGCAATCATCAGTTTTAGCAGCTGCCCTCAAGACCACTTCAATTCACTCCACAATCGTACTGGTCCTTCGTTTACATAATTTACAAGCTTCTTGCCTTCTCCTCTGTATTCCTATTACCTTTCCACATCTCCTCTTACCTGGCTGAACCAATAACCTACCTACCATACGGGCAGCCCATAACCTTTGCCCCGCCAGCCTCCATAATCCACCCGTCAGCTCCTTCCCTACGCACAGACTCGCTTTCTTTTAAGCCTGGGAAAACCTTCCCGATAAAATCTGAACAGCCACTCCTTTCTCCTCCTCCAAAACCATCCTTACAACTCACTTCTGCCAAAAAAACCTACCAAACGCAGCCTTGGCAATGACTGGGTGATGGATGAACCAGGGTTTTCTTTCCTCCTTTCCTTGCCCCCTATCTCTGCTCTCAGCTCAGCATTAGTCAAACCAAACTGTGCTACCAAAGAAGGGTCCTTGCCTTAGATGTCTTTTTTTTGTCGACTACATCCCCATGGTTATTAGCACCTGCAGAACATCAGACCCTGAGGGCAGGGATTGTCTTTTTTTTTTTCCCCTCCCTGCTTTTGCGAGGCAGCAACACAGCCATGGCTCAATTCCATGTGGATGCTCCCCAAATATAAACATGTACTGATAACATTCCTTGGAGGAGAGGAACGGCAGAGCTGGGAACCACCAGTGAGCTGCGGTTGTCACTGGCATGGAACAAGAAGGCAAAAAGAGATCAGACTAACTGGACAAAGAAGAGCAACGAAGCTGGGGAAGAGTTTAGATCACAAACCTTGTGATGAGCAGCTGAGGGACCTGGGGTTGTTGAGCCTGGAGAAAAGGAGGCTCAGGGGAGACCTTCTTACTCTCGACAAGTCCCTGAAAGGGGGTTGGAGCCTTGTCAAGGTTGGGTTCTTCTCCCAAGGAACGAGTGAGAAGACAAGAAGAAATGGCCTCTAGCCGTGCCAAGAGAGGTTTAGGTTGGATATTAGGAAAAAATGTCTTCCCTAAAAGCATTGTAAAGGCTGCCCAGAGCAGGGGTGGAGTCCCCATCCCTGGAGGGGTTTCCAAGCCATGGAGATGTGGTGCTGAGGGCCATGGTTTAGTGACGCCCTGGCAGTGCTGGGTTAACAGTTGGACTCGATCTTAAAGGTATCTTCCAACCAAAAAAGATTCTACGACAAGAGTAAAGAGACCACCGAGCGCTGCAACTGGTGATGTCAGCTCTGGGAGCAAGTGACCCCTGGCACTTGCAGAAGCTCCCACATTCCTGAGCTCCAGCCCATCACAAAGCTTTCAGACAGGAGCATCCTGCTTCCCCTATACTTAAAGCAAGCTTTCTCCTCAGCAAAACCCCCTGCTTTCAGCCTTCGCTTCTACACCAAACCCGTATTAGGATAGCTAGAATGTCAGAGCTAATTAAGAAGAGGAAGCCATCCATAAACCAGCCAAGACATGCATCTGCCACCCATTTTCTACAACCCTGTCCAGGAGCCGGTGCGCGCAGCAAGTCCTCCCCTAGAAGCAGATAGCTAGCTGGCAATTTGGTCAACCCTGAATTATATGCTGGCGTGCTAACTTCCCTTGTGGTTGCAGAAAAGAAAGGCTTTAAATACATGATTTTAAACGATGCCCGGGGGTATATTTAAAGGCTAACTTAGCCAAATTCCACCCTGCCTGCTGGAGCACCAGTGGGGCTGCACAGCAGATAAGAGACCACAGCGTTGGGCCAATTAGTTTTCACCATGATTATGTAATATTGATGTCATATTGAATGCGCATATATATGCTGGCATGGCGACTGAAATTACATTGATTTGTTAAGTTGATCGCGTGCGCCGGTGCCAAGCTCCCAGGTAATTGATCAGCTGCCTGGGCTGAACTTCAACATGTAATTTCCAGCGCAATTTGACTGATCAGCAATACCATAATTGGTTGCAAATGTCCGTCCTTCCTTCTATTTGTTTTGTTAAGTGGCTTTTTCATTAACACAGCAGAGTCAAGTAAATATGACTTTACTCTTGGACTGAAGGCAGAGAATAGTTGAGAACTGGATACAGACTGGGATGGAACTCTATGATATTGTCAAGCTGGCACTGATTTTTTTTTCATACAGTCTCCATTTTGCTGTATTTAGGGCCTTGGTTGCTACAGAAGAGATGTCCTTTTAGTGAAAGGACTTGGCCAACACTATTCTCAGTTAAAACACATGTATTTGATTTATACCCTCAAATGCATTAAGTCAATAGGTTTATTGTTAGGCCAAGCATTGATGTATCTACTTAGAATACGGTTCTCAGATGTCTTTGCTAAGAGAGGAAACCAAGTCAAGTCTCTGAGAATGGTCTCTCTGCTCTGGAGGACAGCACTCAGGCATCTGAAGAAGCTGGTGAAGTCAGAAGTGGGCTCAGAGGCTTTAAAGGAGGTGGCACCTTTCTCCTCCAGCCCCCTCTAACACCAAGGCCCAAGCTGGACCAGGTGCTGGGTGCCATCTCCAGAGCCTCATCCCAGCCCAGGCTGCTACAGCATCATGCTCACAGCCCTGCTAAGGGCTGAACATGGCTTTTTTAAAGACCAAGAGGTGTCAGATATGGTCTGAGACTAAGTAAATACCAACCCAAGCATTGCATCTGTGAGCAAGGAGAAGGGTGGGAGCGCGCTGCTGCGGCACCAGCTGTCCCATGAAATATCCCTGTACATCACCCCGTTATCACAGGCCATTTCTGATTTCCAATGAATGTATCAAACATCTTCTGGGTGTACGATTCCTCAGCACAGGCTTTGTGATGTTCTTTCCATCTCTTTTACCCTGTTCTATCGATGTCAGCCCATTTCTGGCTCTATTCTGAACATTCATAACCCTGTTAGACCAGAGGATGAATAGTGGTTATCTGGTGACTTCAAAGCAATGAAGCATTATTACAGACCTTTCACACTGAGTCACCACGATGCATTAGAGGAGCAAAGGCAATACAAAAAATAATGTCAAAAAGAATAAAGGCATTGAGTCAAAGAGAAGACCTAATCCGTTATTTTCAACAATTTTCAGCAGTTTAGGACTTTACACCTTTGATACTTTTCATCCACTGGACTCTGCCCAACAGACCCATTGTTTTTCTCCTGTTAGCTCCCGGAAAATATCTGACAATGGCTTATTCTGGTGTGGAGAAATTAAAGACTAAGCTACTTAACCAATGTGTGTTCTTTGAACTGTCCCGTGTAAATCTCCAGGACACCAGCATGTTGCAAACAGGCACACTTCATTAGCCAGTTCTTAAACCTTTCTACAAAAAAAAAAAAGGGGGAGGGGGATGGAAGTGTTCAATACCTTTCTTAAAGTTTTGTTTGCTGTTGTTGCAGGCTTCAAAAAGCTCTGAACTGCTGCTCCACAGACCCGTGGGGCTGCCTGGAGCACAAGCCCTGCAGCAGCAGCGCTGGGAATGGTGCGGTTAGACTGAAGAAAGGGTGGACAAGGCATCGCTCCCCGCCCATTGAGGGCATACCTGGCTCAGGGCTGAGGCTTGTCATCTTGTGTACGCTTTATAAAGAGCTTCGCATAGTCATTACTCAGCAAATAACCAAAAGAAACAGGTTGGTAATTGGTTTGCTCAGGCAGTTGTAAATTATTAGCATTTGCTATGCCCCGGTGCATGTACAACCCAGGAAAAAAAACCCTCCTGTAAGGGCCTGTCCTGCAACTCCTGCTCAGAGCGTTTGCTCCTGCGAGCGGGGTCACAGAAACCATCACGATTGTTCCTGTGATGCAGCAGCAGGCACCCCCCCCGTTATTTAATTTTGGAAGTGCTCTTCAGCACTCCAGCGCCTGGATCATGCCAGGCTGCCTCCTGCCTCCCATCCCAGCCTGGCTGCCCAGCAGCTCCTTCCCACCTCTGCCCTGTCAAACCGCTTCTTCAGAAGCCCGAACCCCAACTCTAGAGGCACAACCTCCCCCAGATCCAGGGCAGTGCTCCCGACAAAGCGCACGGCAAACCAGAAGATTGCTTTTCATGCAGAGCACAAAATAAATCAAAGCCCCAGCCAGTTGAGGGGAGGCATTAATTGAGCCGTGAATTTTTTCCACCCCTAGCTTTTCATGGGGAAGGAGGCTGGGTTGGTTTGCAACAGTTCCAGAGGTCAGGCATGTGAGGGAAACGCGCACCAGCTTTCAATGATCTGTCAAGGGCAGCGGCTGCTTCTTGGCAGGAGCCTCTGCTGAAAAAAGCAGCGAGCATCTCTCCCACTCCCAGCACAGCACCGCTGCCAGTGACTAAGCAGTTTCTGCACATCAAGCTGCAGCACAGTTCAGAAGCCTAATAATCTGGAGATGTAAAATCATAATAATGTGGTGGGTTTCATGTTAAGGAGGTCACCGATAAGTGTAATAGGCATTCTGATGTTGAGACTTGTAGCTTGGTTTCGAATAATTTTAGCACTCTATTTGATGTCTAGTCTTAGAGCATTAGAAACTGGAATTAAACAATGCAATTAAAGCCCAGCAAAGCTGTAACCTGATCTTATTTTCTCCTTCCAGCCTTGCTGCTTCACCTTTTCCTCCGAGACCTTCGTCTCTCACATTAAAAGTACTTGCCATCGCCTATCTGGGGTTTGGTACCAGTTTTCCTGCTGAGCCATCAGCAGTGCTCCCGCTCCCCATCCTGCTCTACATAGCAGCCAAGGCCACCACGGCGTCTGCATCTTCACGGGGTGGCCATGACCCAGCAGCATATGGATGCTCCCAGTCCTTCCCGGTACCATTAACATCCAAGGCTTTTGCACAACACATCCAAAACGCCTGACGGTGCCTCTGCAGCTGGCACAGGACGAGCTCTGCTTATTCCATTTACTGTAACTGTCTCATTATTACTTTGTTTATATTGGTACAACTTAATCCAACTAATTACCACCATGAACTGCAGCACATGAAGGCCCCGGCTATGAAGAACTCTTGTACTGCACTGAATGTAATCCTTCTTAAAACGTCCTGTGTTCGTACCTACCAATTTTCCAAGATTACATCTGCACAACGTCGACACCGAAGGCTTTGCAGGCCTTTGATGTGCTGAAGCGAATGTCTCCAAAGCAGGCACAGCTTTGCACCACCGGCTTTTTGGGGGCAAGAACAGTTTGTTACACGTATGTTCAGTATCGAGCGGTACCAGACACCGTGGCTGGAAGTAATAGACGTTCCCACAGCAAGATTAATGAAAACCTTACAAAACGCCATCTCTATTTCCCTTGCTTTGGTTTTGTTGGGAGAAGCTGTTTTCGTGGCGTTTCCAACCCAATCTCAAGTGCAGAGTGGTTCAGAACAAGACAAGCTGAAGGATCAGCTCTGGATGTTTCAGGGAGGGTGGGGACCAGGGTCAAACATTACTGGTCCGGCTCAGCCCAGCACTGTTCACATCAGCCAATTTTGTTCCTAAGGGCACGAAAAAAGCAGGTGCTTTGGTGATGCCCAAGCTTTGCAATGACCTGCTGTGCAGAAGCTAAGGGCGGGCAGTATCTCTGGACGCATTAAAATGTCCCATGGTGTGTCCATCAGCTTTGGGAAGGAGTCCTGTACCAACACCAGTCCTGTGCCCAACTCTCATCCGTTACTGCTTGCATCCCAAAGCTGTTCCATCATTAGGGAATAATAATAAGGAACTTAATCCACACGTCGCGGCATAACCACCTGCCACCACCACATTACCTCACAAAACACATCATGCTGATCAAGCATCCCAACAGCCCAGCCCCTACAGCAAAGAACACATCACGCAGGGCTGACACTTGAACTGGTGTTACTGGGGAGGTCAGCAAGAGGATCATACCTTAGAGCAAGGCCACCGTCACAGCAAGCCAGGATAAAAAGGGTTACTCAGAACTGCTGAAAACCAGGGCGCTATTCTTGAACCAATATTTATCTCTCTTAATATGTAATCTTAAGCAATGAGAACAGCAGAAGTCCACCATAAACTACCTGAGCTATAAACTTGGATGAAGGTGGGGTTCTAATCAAGGCTTTGCAGTGGATTATAGGAAATCCTGCAGAAATGGCTTAATTTGTGTGGCCTATTTCCACATCTGTGAAACGGGGATAACATGACATCATGTTGTGAGGTGCTGAGCCATGAAGAGTTATTATGGGAGCTGCAGAAGTTGCTATAAATACCTGAAGAACGAGGGCATTCGGTGTTACACTAATGGAATACAAAGTCTAGAAAAGCCTTTGCATTTTAGAGATGAAAGCTTGAGATAACTACAGGAAGCTGAAAAAAATCCTCCCAGACCTTCATCCACAGCAACTGATGTTCCCCTGCAGACCAGGGCACATTGATATGGTGGGAAGGCAGTATCTATTCTTTACAGGGATGGGGATCTGAGAGCCTTAAAGCTGGTGACTGGTTGAACTTCTCCTTCACAGGGAGAAGGTTATGGTTTCAAAAGTAAGCAGCAGGGCTTTTGAGCTCACTTTCAAGTTCAAATTAGGCCAGGTTTGGAGAGACCGCAGACCATTTTACTGCTCTTGGCTTTCTCCTGAAGTCAAGCTATGCCAAGCCCCCTTCACAGCACCCAAACGGTACAAAAAGGCTTTAGAAGAAATCCATCCCAGGCTTCCCACGCCAGCTCTAGCCCTCTCTCTACAGCAAGAAGGTGCTCAGCCCCTGCACAGCCGCAACCTCCTGTTCCTTGGACTTACAGAGACTCTCCTGCAAGATCCAGCAGATGCAGATGTAGACAAAACAAATGCATGAATTTTAAGGAGAGGGGAGGTGAAAGGCTTTCCCCTGCACAGGTGGTGCGGCAAAGCTTGTCTGGAATCATGAACCTCCCTTTAGGTTAACGAGTCTGTTTCTGTGGGCAGCTGCAGCTGGCAAGTCTCTGCAGCACAGCCCCAAGCCAGCGAGGCAGGAAAAAGCAGACTCAGACAGCAGCAGAGCTCCACCTGGTTGTACCTCCACTCCTGAAGGAATGGTCTTCAGCCTCTCCAGCTTTGCAGACCCCCAGTACTTCCCCCAAGGGGCTGCAGGAGGTTTGCTTTGCTTTACTCACTCTTCCCAGACCTTTGGAAGGAGCCCATGGACACCTTCTCCACTTACCACAAGTGAAAAATGTTTCTGGAGGAGTTGAGCCTCCCGCAGATCTGAGGATCAAAAGGATTTTGAAGGGCTAATCCCCTTTCTCCTCCAGGGCAATCACCATCCCTGGGTAGGTTAATTTAGCAAAAAAAGCAGCAAAGGAACTTCATGCAGCGTGGTTTTTCTTCCCCACGCTGTGCTGGTGGCTGTGATGAGAGGCAAGGAAGCAAGAAGTGGGGAAAGCTGTCAATAATCCCATCTCAGCACTGTTACCATCATCTATCCTGGATATTATGTTGGCAGCAAAAGGGAGGTGCCTCAGGCAGAAAAATACCATGAAAAGTATTTTGCTACCCCCCTGACCTTGTCAAACAACATTTGTTCCTGGTGAGATGTTCCATTTCTCCGACTCAGCTGTCTTCTCAATAAATGGATCTACGCCTTTCGCTGGGTGCTTCTGCAGGTTAAAAATTGACTGAACACACTGATTTCATGAGCCCTCTGGAGCTGTAGCAGCTTTATCAAAGCTGCGATCAAACGTATTTATTGAGCCATATGTGTGAGAGAGATTAAGATAAATTGTAAGTCTCTACCCATTAATTGCAGAGTCCGCCCGACCATCCAGCGTGTGCCCGTCAGTGGGGCTGGAGAAATGAAGATACTCAGAGCAGCCGTGGTTAAAAATGTGCTGGCCAAGGTCAGTTTGAAGCACAATCCTGGTGGAGCTGCTGCCCAGGTCTCACTCACATGAGAAACTTTCAGTAGAAAGATGAGGACTCAGACCAGCGGGCAAAGCTGCTTCAGACTGGTGAAAATCAAGTGCCTCAAAGAATGAGGACAATACATACCCTAATGCACCTAAAACCCAGGGAAACCTCTACATTATAATCGTCAACATTCAACCTCCAGTGAAAGAATGCGAATATATTACTGGGGATGATAACTAAATTCATCATATGCACAGCCAGGAAAATTTCGAGTCCTTACTGCATTAGAATCTGATTAAGCTCCATGCTCCAGCGACAGACCCTGTGAAGGAGGCTCACGGGTTTGTTGGGAGCATGTTCTTACGTGGTACAAAATGGGGCATTTAACCTTGAGCGTCCCCCTTGTTTAGTTCAATTTTTAAATTACTTGCTTGGTCTTCTATATTCCTGCTATTTACAGGCAAGAGAAATTAATACTAGTGTGGACTGTAGAGCTTGTACTTATTAAAAAAATTAGTTTGTATTCACTATTTAGAAGGTTGTGGGCTTTTTAAAGGTACATGGACACTGGAGACCTCTTAGTAGGATTTTTGAAGTGCCTGATCCTCTCCAGCCAAGCAACACTTTCCAGTTCCCCACCTGTAACCTTTTACACCTAGTATTTCACCTGGAGCCACAGCGATATCCACTCTGGCACATACTCCAAGCCTCTTACTTGGCCACAGCCTTGGTCCTTCTGGGAACACACTCTGCCCTTTCCCACCTGCTGTTTGTCCCAGATCAGGACAACAGGAGAAGGGACATTTAGGCAGCACAGACCCATCCTGTGCACAGGAACTTTGCACTCTGGTGCATTTTTCAGAGGCACTGGGTGCTCGAGCCACTGGAAAAGTACGTTAAATATTTCCATGTTATTCCTCTGGGCTTAATTCTTATTAATTGGAGTATGTTGCTGTATAAAGGATAATTTAACTGCAATATTGATTAATTAATGGTCAATTGGCATTCATTAAGGTGAAGTGACCAACTCCAAACTGATAAAATGTGCTGTTAGAGTCACTAGAAGAGGTCACAGATGTTCCTAAATCAGCAACAGTCAAGGAGGGACCCAAGTCCTATGTGGGTAAGTGAATCCAGAGCCACAGCCTGGGCAAAAGATGAAGTTTTAAGCCAGTCCCTAAGTATTATAACATCTTTGGGAAGAAAAAAAGTCAAGGGGAACAGATTTTTGTGCATGTGGCTGTTACCGCATCTCTTACGTTGTCTTCTGCAGTGTCTGGAGTCGGCCACTGCTGGAGACAGGGTGCGGGAGCCAGCTGGACCACAGCATGGTACAGTTGGAGACCTCACATACTTGACAACAGCCAACCTCAAACACATGCCTATAGTTAGGAAAGAATCAGCTTTTAGAGACCTTGCCTGCAGAGAGAGTTAGTTACAGCAGAACTAAAAAATGACCTCAGTAAGGGTCTCAGCTTTAGTCTGTCCTGAACTCGGGAAGAACTGAGAGCAGGAGTATGCAAGGAACAGCCTCACACTCCACAATGGAGCAAATGAAGAGTTTGGAGCTAAAAGCCTCCAGACTCCAGGGAGGTTCAGGTCCAAGTCCACACTTTTCAACTTTACACTTCACCCTTGTTTGTGGTATCTCATTTCACTTGGCACCGCTGCCACGTTCTTCAAGAACCAGATGTGAAAACCTATTGGGTTTGGTTCTGTCTAACACTCTGGGAACTGGAATTTGACTGAGTCATGTCTAAGCTCCACCAAACACTTCAGGCACCACTGTTTTGCATTTGATTATTAAAGTTTCACCCAGTTCTCACCTTAAAGCCATGGATCTAAACCTCACCCCTGACCAACCACTTATAACACGGTACCACACCTTGAAGAGCCGCTCCTTCAGGAAACATCCATTTCTACTCATTTACAGAAACTCCGCCATCTTACTGTTACAAAGCCAAAGCAGAACCAGCCCCATCTGGCTACAGCTCCAGTGTTCCGGTTAAAACACTTCTCAAAGCCTGTGTGGGGGTCATGGGGGCTTTGAGGCCACCACAACTGCTCCTGGCCAGCAGCAGGACACTGGCCCCAAACTGCCCCACTTCCAAGCCAGCCTCTTCTCACACACCTTGAGTAAGGCTCAAAATCCCACAGCAGTCTATTTAAACATCGTTTTAAACTTCCAGCACACGCATGTTTCCTCTTATTTCATCAAAGCCTCGATTTTCTTTTCGGTGACACAATTTGTCAACACATGCAGTTTATAACAGGAAAAAAAAAAGAAGAGGATGATCAAAGAATAGCAGGTAACTCTTATTTACTACGTGATAGCAAGCTAAATTGCTGCTACAGCTTTGTATTAGCAGCTCCGCATTTAGCGCTGTTATCAGCATTTCAGCTGCAACACGCTCTTCAACTTCAGATAGGCAATTTAACAACCAGGGAAGAGGGGGGAGATGCCCCCTCCTCCGACAGGCAAAGCTCAGTGCCCATGTTAGGATGCAGAAAGTGTTACTTACAGCTAGCGATGAACCCCAGATTTGTGCCTGATGTGGGAAGACGGGGAGCAGCGCATGGCTGTCTAACCATGAGATAACGGAGCTGGGCTGTGGAGACCTAAAGGCAGCAGAAATGGTTGAAAATATAGAGCCAAGCAGCGGCTGTTGGATTTGAGATTCAGATTTCCAATTGGTGATAAACCCTCTGTAATTCGGATTTATCAGTTCAATGATATACCAGAATAAAGCTGTATTGTTTCCATATGGTTTAGCCTTTAAGAAAAGGCCAGACATTAAAAGATTTCTTCACAGACTTTACCAACTCCATCTCACTTCCTAGCAGCACCAACACCTCTGAGTTTCAGTCTTGCCAGGAGGTCAGAGAGTATCTTCCCCATTCAACCTGGACATACAGCACCTATAATTCTAACCATTCCTGTCACTTATGGTTGTGATGCTTTCTTCCACAGAGAATTCATAATTGCCACAAATTTGGAACAGTTTACCCAGGTCATGGTGGCCCTGTGTCAGCTGGAGTCTGTGGGCTTCTCTGAACACCACACATCCCACTTGAGCAGCCCTCCCATACCCCAGAAAGCTGCACGTCACGCTCCACATGGCATTAGTAAATCTCATCTATCCACCCCCAAAAGTAGATATTTCACTTCTCAGCTAGAAGGCAGCCCTGGACACCACCATATCCCCAGCACAAATTCCCAGTCCTGGGGAAGAGTCTCATTTTACTAAATTCTTTCACCCCTTCCATGAATCATCTTACCAAACTTAATTTAAAACAGAGATTTGAGGTTTAAGTCTTTGCAGGGACACGGAGGCAGGAGCCCAGCCTTGTAACACACCCAGCAAAGCCCTCAGTACCTGAGCAAGGTGAGCAGAGCAGATCCACAGGTCACAGCCAGGTTCAACCAGGAGCCCACATCACCAGAGAAGTTCATGGGTATAAGACAGGTCTGAGGACAAGCCACAAAGGCCCCAGGTCAAAGTCATATCCAGTGAGAGTATAATCAAGATCAGACACAATCCAGCACTTCCTGGGCAGGTCCATCACGACATCAGGGCTAGTACCAAGGCAAAAAGTTCATGGATCTGAGCATGACTAAGGGGGTCCACGGCCAGCACAAGCATAGCTGTGGCTGAGCTGGAGACCAGCACCTCTCCAACACAGCTCAAAGAAGGACTGATGGTCCTGGGTTGAGCTTAAATAGGCTCCTGGGCAGAAGGTGTGGGTGAGTCCCCAGCTGAGGCTGCTTAGGGTCAATAACTCCCGTTAGTACCTTCACCTGACTCCGGAGCTTGCTGCAGTGAAGACTCACTTTCCTTAACAGTAAAGTCTATATGACAGCACCTATACCTGTATCTATACCGTGCTTCAACTTATACTAAATCCAGCCTGGTCAGGATTAGCAACGTCTTGCGAGACTCTGCTTCTAGTTTTCTGTATGAACTGTAAATAATGCCCAACAGTTAAGGTCTCTGAAGGAAACATGCTGTGAGATGAGGCCACCTCCTCGCTGAGGGCTACATCAAAGGCAAAGCCGCTTCCTTCAAAGGCAGACGGGAGACTCTCAGGAGAAACCCACACCCCAACTCCTAAGCATATGTGAAAGGGAGGGTTTTTCAACTTGCGACTTAAGTGACTTGAAACAAATCAGATGTTGAACCATATGGCTTTGGGGCGTTTTGAGACTGTAAACTTTTTTTCCTTCCATTCCAGATAAAGCTCAGGATGAGGCAGCTGTGTGCTCCAGAGCTGCAGGCCAGGGGAGAGGTGGGTGGAGTTGGACAGGAGGTGATGCTTTAAGGATATATAGGGTGATAAAACCACAAAAGGTGATTAAATGTTGCTGGGTCTGGCATGACAGCAGCTTCGGGGACATCACATAAGGGCTGAAGGGCAAAATCTGCCCCACTGGCTGAGCAGCAGGCTGAGGGTAATACCTGAACTCCACAGAAGACAGCAAACTGACCTTGCTCTTGGCTTTAGTCCAGCTGAGCAGCCCAGGCAGGTTAGAGGTCTCAGACCACACATTATATCTGGTGCAAGCGCCCATTAGTCGCTCTGCAGGACTCCAGAGGGCTGTATTTCGACTTACGAGCTGTGTATTAGTCACTTTTCTCTCTGCTTACCTCTCATTTTTTCTACCATGCCCATCTTTTCTCCCCTCTACTATAACAGAACCTTAGAACACGTTGTTTTTGAAATAGGCTTGATAATAGGCTTCACTCTGAGGGTGGTGAGACACTGGCCCAGGTTGCCCAGGGAAGCTGTGGATGCTCCATCCCTGGAGGTGTTCAAGGCCAGGTTGGACGGGGCCTTGAGCAACCTGGTCTAGTGGGAGGTGTCCCTGCCATGGCAGGGGGCTGGAACAAGATGATCTTTGAGGTCCCTTCCAACGTGGTATTCTATAATTCCATGGCCTAGTGATCACGGTAGTTTTGGGTTGACAGTTGGGCTTCATGATCTTAGAGGTCTTTTCCAACCTTAATGATTCTATGATTCCGTGCTCCAGTAGAAGAAAACTATCAGCACCAAGCAACTTCTCAAAGAGGCAGCGGGAGATCAAATGTGGTAGCTTTCATTCTATCTAGAATAAAAGCAAAGAATCTTTCTGCACTGTAAAATAACATCCATACTTTGACCAGAAACGACCTCTCTACTAACTGTAGAGGAATTTTATGATATCCAGTCATCAAAAAGCAGAATAAAAAAGTGATTGCTGTAATTTAGCATGACCACAAGTTTGCTGTTAAGGAAAGAAATGTCCATGATGGGTATTACCACACCGCTGACGTGCATAGGTAATGAAACTGGAGTGAGACTATTCACAGTTTTCTGGGAAGTGTAAAGGGGCCCAATCCAGCAGTCCAACATCTTTGTTCTCATAAGTACAACTGCACGTACATCTTACCCCAAAACATAATATCTTTTGTCCAAAATGTCACACTTTTGGCTGCTTAAGGAGCAACGGAAGCCAATAAAAATAATCTCTAAGTTGCCGTCTTCTGCTGCATTCTGTGTTAATTCTTGTCATGGCCTTTCCAACGAGCGCAGTGGGGATGTGCTCGTTAATCCCCATCAGCTCAGCCAGCCTCACTGAGTTATGGTGAACATCTCAATCGCGTGTCACACTGAAAGCAGCACTCCAGGACATTTGACAGAAAAATCAGACATAAGGAAGCTGTACTGTAAATATTTGAAGAAGGACAAGATGGAAGTATAGTTAATGGTGTATTCTGGTAATAGATTAGCCTATAGTCTACATTATTTTGGCAAGAGAATTTCTTCTCTCTACATGGCCTGTTACTCTTTAAAATGAAATTAAAGCACGTTGGCACGACTTATTCTTGACAAATCTGTATTCTCTGTTGCTCATCTTCTTATTCTCCAGGTATGTGATTATTTCCTCCAGCATCCATCTGGATTTGAGGGAGAGCTGGCTGTTGTACAATTCTCCTGCTTTTTTTCCTCTCACCTTCTAGAGATAAGCAATACATCAGTGTTCTGGTATCACCCCGGCCCGTCCATGAATTCAGAGATACCATTAATAGTTCCGAGATTACTAAAGCCAGCTCTTCAAGTACTGCAGGATTAAGTCAGCCCCAGCCAATTCAAAACCCTCTAACTTATCTAAGTATTCTTTAACCTGTTTTTCCCCTAATCTATGCTGATATATTTCTTTTTGTTAGCATTAATTGTGGTAAACGTTTGTTCGCTGTTTACTTTTTACTGAAGACTGGTGAAAACAGGCATTAACTCCTTATTTTCATTGATCAGGAGCTTCTCCTCTCCACAAAGTAATCGACGAATCTTTTATTTGCTCTTCCTCCCAGTATTAACAGGCTTAAGAAGTCTCTCTTCTCATCCCTGATGTTTCTTGCTAGCTGCATTTTGTTTTCCACCTTTTCCAGTTTGACTTTTCCCTTACGTATTTGAGCTATTCCATTACAATCATCTTCAGTAATCTTACAAATTACAGTTCTTCCCTCTGGTGTCGATAAAGAATTTATGATTTAGTAAGTCAATTGCCGCTCCTATACTCGCTCTGCCCTTGGATAGTGCATTTCTGCATTTCTCTCCAATGAAAAGCTGTCAGTTTACTGAAATCAGGCATTTTGAAGGCCAGTCTCCCTTTCCAACAACCATGAATGCCATTGTCTCATTGGCAGTGCCACCACGCTGTCTTCTACCTTCATATTTCCAGCTCCTGAAAGGATAAGATGCCCGAGAGTCTCCCCTCTAATTCTTTTGCTCATCTTCCAGATCCAAAAATTGTCTAAAAGTCTTGGAGAAGGCTCTTAGAAGAGTGGGTGTCATCCTTGGACAGTCTCAACCTCCTCTGATGGTTTCTTTGGTCTTTGGATGATTCACCTATGACTGACAAAAGGCATCAACCATCTGACCTCGCTGGTTCTGTAGCACACTCAGAGTCTCCTGTATTTGATGGGTGAGCCGCCCACTTCCCTTGTTACTTAATTTCGTTATTAATAACCCTTTTCTCCCTAGTTTTTCAGCCCTTCTCCAACTTTCTGTGGGCCACTGTAGTGTCCTTGACTAATTTTTTTTTTCTTCTGATGTTGGCAAGTCCGAATCTAAAGTTTTGTTGGGTTTTTTTGTTGTTCTTGGTTCATTTTTGTGGGTTTTTTTTTTGTTGTTGTTTGTTTTGGGGTTTTTTGTAGTATCAGCTTCATTTCTAGAAAACAGCTCATGAAACAACCTTGGCCATGGCGGTTGGAACTCTCTTGGCGATATCACCCAAAGAGCTGTGCGGGTTTATGGCCATGCTGTGGGGCTTACAAAGCTCCAGAGATAGGCAGAAGCGGCCACACAGCACTTTGCACGGCTTTGCAGCTGGGGCTGTGGCGTGAGATAAGAGTTTCCAGGCTGTGCTATCTGCCTAACTGGCTAAAACTTGTATAAAGTTTCCAGAATTCAGTCTGAATTTGCAGCTCCCTGGCTATCCATCATTTTTTCCAAGGGTCATGAAGAAGATATCATTGAGCTGGCGATGCTGATCCGAGGACGCATCAGGGATTTCACTATACCAGGAACTCGGCTATAATTCTGCTTTACACATCTGGAGCAATGGAAATAGCTTTAATCGAGGCTATAAACTAGCTGATGATGACATTTTCTGCCAGTTCTGTGTATCGCAGAGGATATGCACGCACTGAAAAGTCTTAAATCACTTCTGAGTTGGGACATAAAATCAATCTATTTAAATATGTTGTTTAAGAGTAAAAGGTTCATTGAAAACTGCCTGCTACTTTCAGGAGTAGGGACTCAATGGTGTGTGTAGATGGATCCTCCACAAAGTTTCTTCCCATAGGTTTTGTTCGAGATGCTTCTGTACCAAAGCTGCGAGCGGCCAGTTCCCCTCGCTGCATCATTTTCTAGAGGCTTGTGTCAGCAGCAGGTTTCTGTCAGGCTAAAGATCAAAGGCTTTGATCTTCCATTCATCCCAACTCAACTAAAAAGAAGCCACATCTGGAGAATTTATCTAATTCTGCGAGCTATAAATATGTATGGTTTGGGTACTACGTAATTAATCAAAAGCCTGAAACAGAATACATGTGCGAACCTGCAAAGATGTTGGATTGCAAACTAGAGGGACTGGTGAAATATCTTCTGATGCGTGTTTCTGTGCGTAACTAAACCACCCCGTCTTTCAGCGCTTTGTTTGAAGCGAACTCAGTACCGAGGACTCAAGCCTTACAATGGCCTTAAGAATTAAGTCAATTATTTCTAAGCACATACAAGTTTCCTCCGGGGAAACAACCCAGAGCTCTCCTCGCAGGATTTTGAATCGGTCCACTCTGAAGACAGGGGCCTCGGTATAAAACTTGGATCTAGGTCTGGCTTTGAGGCCTGAATTTTTCACTCTCAAAATCAGGATGGCTGGATCCCATCTCTGATTCTTCCCATTTTACTCCAAATCAGCCATAAACAGCACCAAGTTTAATCTCATCACGGCAGCACTTTTAAAGTATGCAATCAGGCTCCAGTGGTGACACCCTACGTTAGCCTCCTAAATACAACTGATTTGTGCGCAGAGATGCCGAGACAATCGGAACTGCTGATTAGCTGAACACGCTGCTCGCGGGGTTATTTTTAAGCTTGTGTGCTTCTGCTGCAGGTTTTTCAAGAGTTATGTCGTTGCTGCGTTTGAAGGCTGTACCTAAAAGGCGGTGGCATATCTACAGCCGTTGAAATGGCCGAAGAAGACGTTCAGGGATTAATGGTCATCTGATTGGGACCCAGTCCCAAAATTTCTGAAGACCGGACAAATTAATCATGAGGATTTCCCAGAAGATACTCCCAAACCAAACAAGCATCGTGCTCAGCACCCTCCTGTGCTGCTGGCTCTTGCAGGGCACAAATCTCTGTGTGTTCTTCACCTGCCAGACCCAGAACGCAACTGCAAAAAAATAAAGCTCAGAAAAAGACTTTTCTTGGTGGTCATGGCCATCAATCGACTCATTTCTCTGTTTTGAAACTCCTTTTCCACAAGAAGGGGGGAAATAAGTGTCATGAAAGGCAAATACTGAGGAGCTGGCCAGGACAGCTCTCAGTTTCCAAGCAACGTGGACACTGATCATTACTATTATGATTTCACCTTTAAAAGAATCTCCTGCCCGTGGCTAATTTTACATCATGGGCTTTATTAATATTAATTAAATCACTCACAACTCATGCGGTGTAGCTAAGGCATATGGTTTTGAGGCAACAACAGAAAAGTGGCATGGTTGTGAAAGGCATGAATCATAGAATCACAGAATGGTTTGGGTTGGAAGGGACCTCAAAGCTCATCTCGTCCCAACCCCCCTGCCATGGCAGGGACACCTCCCACTAGACCAGGTTGCTCAAGGCCCCATCCAGCCTGGCCTTGAACACCTCCAGGGATGGAGCATCCACAGCTTCCCTGGGCAACCTGGGCCAGTGTCTCACCATCCTCAGGGTGAAGAACAGCTGCTGCTTGGACAGCTGCTCCTGCTGATGTTTCCCCAGGGAATG
The DNA here is from genome assembly GCA_013400335.1 of Eurystomus gularis. Taxonomy (NCBI): domain Eukaryota; kingdom Metazoa; phylum Chordata; class Aves; order Coraciiformes; family Coraciidae; genus Eurystomus; species Eurystomus gularis. The sequence goes on from VZZY01002089.1 coordinate 32,661, forward strand.
ATTATGGCTCCATAGCCTCTCACAGTGTCCATCACCCATCACCACCAACCACCCAAAGCTGAGCAGTGTCTCCAAACCAGAAGAAACAGAGCAAATGGTATCATGCCATAAATCCAGCACAAAGAATCATGGCTGGTAGACAATCCCGTCATACTTTCAAGCTTCTCCATGTTTTCTAGAGCAATTCAAGAGCCAAACTGACTAAACTCATTTCCAAAGCAAACCACCTTTCCTCCTCTCTTCTGAGGACATTTCAGAAAAGTTTGTTTTGCCCCTGCTGAACACTTGCTGTGACAGATCCCTCTCCTTTGGTGTATCTCCTGGTGCACCCAGAAGCAGAAGGTGTTTCTCAAGAAGGAAAAAGAAACAAGTAAAGGACCTGGAGTCGTGGTTACTCGTTAGAAGACCAGCCTCTTAGGAAAAGATCTCCTTACTTTGCCGTATTTAAAGCAGGATACTTGCAGATCTCTAATTGGTATCCTGTTGACTCAGTATTTTTCTTGTTCGTTCACACCCATCGCTGGGTAAGGGAAATTTGATTACTGATGGTTTGCACCACAAGAAAATAAACATAATGTTTTTAAATGGCAGGCTTACATGGAGTCTGTCCCTCCCACTTTCTTCATTATCTGGCTTAGAGTAATTAATTATTATTAAACCTTGTGTGCCGAGTTTGGGCAACCACTTTGAGCAGAAGAGATTTCTGCGCAGTGAAAGGCACATTTCAAACCTGGTCTCTAGGGTTTATTTCACCAGATTTTTGCATGCTTGGCTGGCCAAGTCTGCAGCGTGAAAGCCCAGGGGCAACACAGAAAGTTGAACTTTGCGCTGGTTTTGGAAAAATAAAATAAATCGAATATAATACTCTAAAATTTCTCCCCGGGGTTGCGAAGAAGAGAGTACTTTATTTGTACTGGGTGTTTAATAATTAGTAATGAACAGCAACTGTAGAATCACCCCAGCGGCAGCGGTTAAATATCCTGCACAAAGGGAAGTAAACATGACGAAAAGATTGCAACGAGGCAGGTACCTCACCAAAGACACTTCCTTTACAGGATAGAGTCACCAGACCGAAGACGAAAAAAAAAAACACAAGGCGGCCAAAAATAGAGAAAACTGGCCCCCCTGTGTGGATGTGCTGGTGAGCAGGGTTGGGTTGTGGGTAAATCCTCACTGTGATCCCCAGAGGGTGAAGGAAAACCATCCTTTCACTGAGTATAACCCAAACCCCAGCTTTTATAGACACCGCTGCGTTGGTATCTTATTGACGTGCAGAGGGCTTGACATCGAGCATCACCACAGCCGTGCTTTGATTCCCTGGCCCTGGCATGAGGAAGAAAAGCTTGACTCGGTGTTTAATTCATGCCTGCAGGAGATGCAGGCAGAGCGGTGTGGAAGAGCTGTCTTTGTCTCCCATCCATGGTTTTATTCAAGGTCACTTTGATGTTTCGTAGGAGACTCAACGCTGCTGATAAAGCGCCTTCATAATATTCACAAAAAGCCCTGCCTGGGACTAATCCCCAGGGAGAAGAAGACAGCAGCTTGTCCTTCATCACGCAGAGGCACAAAAATGCCTGAGAATCATGGAGCCACGGTCACCTCCATGAAAGCAGTTTGTGTTAGACAGGGCAAGCTCTGAGGCGGTGTGATGGACCTGGCTCCTGATGGATGGGGAGAGGTCAGTGTCCTAGCTCCTGCATCTGAGGAAGATCTCTCACTTGAGATGCCCTGGTGAGACCTCACTTGGAGCACTGCATCCAGCTCTGGAGCCCCCAGCACAAGAAGGATGTGGACCTGTTGCAGCAGGTCCAGAGGAGAGCCACAAAAATGGTTAGAGGGCTGGAGCACCTCTCCTATGAAGACAGGCTGAGAGTTGGGCTTGTTCAGCCTGGAGAAGAGAAAGCTCCAGGGAGACCTTATAGTGACTTTCCAGTACCTGAAAGGGGCCTATAAGAAGGGAGGGGGAGGTCTGTTCTTGAGGGACTGTAGTGACAGGACAAGGGGGAATGGTTTTAAGCTAGAAAAAATTTGGGTTAGACAGTAGGAAGAAGTTCTTTAATATGTTGGTGGTTGAGCACTGGGGCAGGTTGCCCAGAGAGGTGGTGGAGGCCCCATCCCTGGAGTTATTCGAGGCCAGGCTTGATGGGGCTCTGAGCAACCTGCCCTAGTTCGAGATGTCCCTGCTTATTGCAGGGGGGTTGGACTAGATGGCCTTCAGACGTCCCTTCCAACACAACACACTCTACGATTCTATATTCCATGATTCTATGCCTGCTCTGCCTGATGACTCACTGATGGGACTTCAGCTCACGTTGGGGCAGCTCCTGGTCAGCTCACTGAGCACACAAGCAGTGTGCAGGGAGACGTGTGTTGCACCCCACTCACGGTTGCTAAGTCTCGTACAATGTTCATCGTTTGGAATTGGCCAAAGGAGGCATCTGCTCTTGGGACGTTCTCCTCCTGGTTTCACACCATTACTTCTCCTATCTGCTCTGGTCCCTGAGCCCATTACCAGGAATGAAGCACCCAGCAAAGGGCTTTTGGTAGAATCAAGAAGCTCTGATTCTGTCAAGAAACACAAGAGCTTCACAACACATCGTGGTTCATTCCTCAGGCAGCTCTCCTGTCCATGAGCACTGAGACGCTGCTCCCAGCAAGTGGAGAATCCTCACAGTGGTGACACTCCAAGCGGCTTTTTCATTTAGTATTTAAAGAATGTTTTTCCTTGTATGCAGGTTAGGACCCTTGAAACCCCTCCAGTCAATACCAGAGGGCTCACGACCTGCATCAGACTAAGGAGCTGCTGTGAAGGGGTCTCTGCAGACACCAACCACGGCTTCTGCGCACGGGCTCTGGTGTTACTGCTCAGGAAGGAGGCTCGGCGTTCCAGCTGCTATAAGACTGCTGGATACTCAAAACCACCCTCACTTGAGCTCCGCACTTGAGGGTACTTCAGTTTAGAGTTTAACCCTTGAGGAATAATGCCTGAACCAGCGCGCGGGGCTCTCGGAGGAACGGCTGAAAGGATCACAAGGCATTTACTCACCCACGGGCTGAGCGTACACACAGATTTAAGTGGCGTATTAAGTATCTCCAGGCAATTGCAAGCCCTTCAGAACCCACACCGTCACTCAGCTTCCGCTTGAATTCTGTTGTACGCCTTCTGGGCTCCCTGGTCACAGGTTGGTTTATGATGCCTGCCCACAATGTGTTTGTACTTTCCTCCCGTCACCAGGCATGTCTCCTCTTCACAGCACTTAAGTACACATTTACCTTCACTCCCTTCTGCTGAGGGCTTTCTGCTGCCATCAGTCACTTGCAGAGCCCAGATTTCCTCTGCCTTTCGCCCAGGCCAGCATCCTCACCTTCTTCCAGCTGATCGTCACAATAAACGACACTGGGTTGCTCCTCTCACAACTCTTTAAGCTCAGCCCTGAAGCTGGCAACATAAATTTCAAGACAAACCTCTGAGTCTTTGCACGGCGAGGCATTCAGCAGCGCAACAGCTTCATGAATTCAGGCAGGATTCATAAGTTTGATAGAGTTGAAACGTCCTAAACCTTCGCTTTTTATTTCCATGCCTTGATGCCATAGGAGGCTGATGACTCTCCAAGGGCTTCACCGCAGAAGAAAGTTGTATTGCTGCAGAACTCAACGCGAAGCCATAAACTAACGCGGTTTGACTGGAGCGAGGACTGCACGGACACTGATTTCCATATAAAGTAGCTTATTATGGCTTAGTCAAATGTGTTCCCGACCAAACCAGGGAAAATTGATATTACTGGTATTGATTTCAATTTAGAGATAAGTTGTAGCAGAATGGCTTTCTCTGCGACGTGTCGGCAAGGACAGCGCAGCGAGATGCAAGCTTGGGGAGCTCCATCTCCAGCCGGAGTCGTTCTCTGCCATCCCTGCAGCACCTCATCTTGGGCTTAGAACGTTGGTCTTCTCCCTGGTAGGGAGCAGTGGGTGTGAATGTGCTCCTGCTGCACCCCAATATCTGTCTGTACTGAACCACAATGCTTTTACCTTTGCCTTGCAGACCTCACCTTGACTTCTGATGGGACGTAGCATTGGTAGGAAAAATCGTAGGGGATGGCGTTCAGCTGTTGCATGGATGGGGCAGATAATTCAGTGATTTTTTCATTAATTAACATCTATCAGAACTAGAATCCTTCAGATTCATAGACAAAAGTCATTTTAAAAGCTCAAGGTGCTGTAAAAAGCAGGAGGCCTACGCTTTTATGGAATCACACAGCATACAAATGACTTTCCTTCAGTAAAAGGTTGAACCTGATGATCCTTGAGGTCTCTTCCAACCTAAATGATTCTTTGATTCTATGAAAAACCTCTTGAGCTGTGGTTTTGTATTCTATCTTTTGCTCCAGAAACCACCCCTAGGATCTAGGTAGTGGCTGTCACAAGGAACGGCGGGTGAGGAGATCCCAGTTTGAGTGTGTTTTCCTGGTTATCTTAGTGACTCCTGGAGTAACGGCACGAGAAGAACCTGCTCCGTTCCCTGCGCTCGTTTTGAGTCTCTGCGCTGTGATTAACAGCACTTCAGTGAAGCGTTCTGCAAAGTTTTCAGACAGAGTAAGTCACAGAATTAGACGCATTACCATAATTATGCATGTGTATGTGGATGGATTTTTACTAATTGAGTAGCCAACCGGGAAAATTTCACTCCTAATAATAGGTCCTAACACATTTAGGCAACATATTAGCCAAGAATGACTTGGAAACACATCTCAGAAAGGTGCTGTCACCTGGTGTTGACACTCGCAGAGAAGACATTTGTGAAGTGGAGGAACTGGGAGGATGGATCCATCAAGGCAAGACACGAGGAAGCCCTTTCCCCCAGGACCTGAGTGGGAACGGATGGAAATAATCATTCTGGAGAGTAAGAAACTGAAATTCCTGTTTCAAGGACTGTTTTAGCCATAAGCTAGTGAAGAGATGAAAAACTGCCGTCAGAATGAAAAGTGCTAGAAGCAGCAGAAACGCACGCAACTGAAAGGTTAGCAATTGGGTAGGAAAAAAAGGAGAAAAAAAAACCCCTGCAGAATCTTCACTCTCAGCAAAAATTTAAGGAAAAACCCAACAGACTCTGTTTAAAGAAATCGTTTACAGCAATTTTCTTGACTCCCAAGTTATGGTGTGCGTGTTCTCATTCCAGCTGAATAAGGGAGCCTTTTTGCTGATGCAGAACACATCTTGGTGGTTCATTTTCAGTACAATGCTCCGAGAATTAGGTGCACAATTCCTGGTAACAAGAATGGAGATTGCGCACGTCTCCTTCCTTCCTGCACATCGCGGAATAAATAACCAGGAGTGTGGGGCAGAGAACGCCAGACACATCACTCTTGCTTCGGTTATCGGGAGCCGAAGGGTTATGGTGAAAATCGAGCCTAAAACAAAGGAAATATTCCTCTGCTATAGCAGTTCCTCCTGTCTACCATTTACGAGACCGATGACCAGCCTCAATATGCAGCAGTTGAATACAAATCAGGCTGCTAGCTCTGCGCCGTGCAAAACCATCCAAAATAAATGCCTCAATTTTACCTTCTCGGGGAAATAACGTAAACATCAGCACAATCACATGTCTGGCTCGGAGTTATAATCTCAATCAGGGCGCAATTGAGCTCTGACGGGCTTTTGTAAATATGTGACTGACCTTTTTAAGCATGTGACATGGGCTTCAGCGAGGCTTCGATAGCTGCCTGATCCTCCGAGGTGATGAGCTCCTTCCCTGCTCCTTGAGCTCGTCAGGATTTAAGAGCATGCAGACACTGGGCGCTGGGCCCTAAGCACTCAATTCAGTGTCTATGAAACAAGCGTGACATTGATCCTTGACTTTGACGGGCACAGGGGTCTAAGCCGGAGCAGTAGCAGAGCTACACTCAGGCACTTAGGGAGAGAAATGTGGTTTTTCTTGCAGCAGAAAGGCAGAAAATGTCTTATTGAGAAGGTGTTTTATGACAAACCTTTCAGGCTACTTGTACGATTATAATGTCTGTTGGTTTATTGCTGCTTCTAATTGGATTTTTTTTCTTTTATCAAGACAAAAGGGTGCGTCTCTCTGACGGAACTGAACATGCTGGACCCTTCCCTGGCACTGGGGCTGTCATTATTAAAGCCTTCCCCTCTCCGGAGCAGAGTGGCATGTCCAAATCTTACCGAAAATGGCCCAGACTAACTCTTAAACCCTGTTTAGGGCAGGAACGGTCTGGAAAAGTGCTGACCCCAGCTGAAACCAGGCTAGGGAGCAGCTAGCAGCGGGAAGCACAGGCAATACCACCATTCCCTATCCCGGCACCGCTGCAGCCAAGCTGCACAAGATGAATCTCCTGGAGGAGCCAGCACCTTCCCAGCAGCATCCTCCCACCGCCGACCACCACAGACAGCTTCTCGGATGCACACACTGGCACATTTTCAGCTGTTACTTCCACCGTTGAGCCCCACGTTCAGGTTTCCATCGGCCAGCTGCAGCTGCAGGTTTATCGCAGAGCCATCTCCCAGCTACAGCCTATGGACTCATGGTCATGGTTGTGAGGTTTCTAATCGTCTGTCTGAGCTCTGGAGTCCTCCCTTTTTTGGGAGACAGCTTTTCATGGCACCCTTTTACCAAATGACTGAAACAAACATAAATATCTTGGTTTTTTATTCAAGCCGATGGTGATGAGTTAGATGCAACCGGATTCTGTGACCATTAACATCTCTTCTGAAGAGAAGGTGACTGTCTCCAAGTCCTATAACTCCAGATTCCAGAATTTGTGGACAAGGAGAAAATCTTCCGGTAAATAAACTGGATCAAACGAATCCCTGAATTATACCCTATAAGAAAGAGATTGCTCTTGGTGTGAAGGATACACAGCATCATTCCATTCTTTCTCTGCATTAAAAAAACCACGCTTGTCAAGAACAGAACAACGAACTTCAGCAGCGCTAAAATGTGCTGTATTTCATTGGTAAAATGTGTTCTACTTCAGGCTCCCATCAAAAGCTGCTTCTGTGGCACATCCCCGTGTTCATACACTCAGGGCAGTGCCAGCTCCAAACCGCATCCCACTCGCAGCTCTGACAGGGAATCGTTTTCGCAGCAAACCCAAGAGTGGCCCTGCCTGGAGTTCCTGTCTCTGAGCCTCTTTGTGCATCTATAAATAGCAAATCACCAACTCACCTCCTCCGAGCTTCTCACACGCACCTTCGCTTCAGCGCCAGCCCGTTTGCCGGAGCTGTCACCGTGGCTGAGATCTCCCCGGTCAGATTCCCCGTGCGGGGAGATTCCCCGTACATCATATGGCATCGTGAAGCCATTAAGCTCCTTAGGTTTTTATCACCGAAGCTGCTTAGGTTTCTATCACCAGCAGTGATACGCTGCTGAAGAACCTGACATTTGAAGCAGTGTAATTACAGTTTAAGGTCTCAGAGCTCTGAACCACTGAAGTTCAGAGAGGGGCTGCATTGTTCTCATGACAACATCGCGTGAGAATCAAGCGTCAAAGTCCCAGACAAACGTCATACGCAAAACCAATGACAAGCATAAAGCTATGATGACGTAGGACGGCGACATTTCATTCATCCTCTTGCAAAATTCCCCTACAATATAAGCATCAACCTCTTTCCATTAGCCCCCAGTCCCCTGCTCAACAAAAATATTATTACTTACGGTGTAAACCAAATTGCTCTGTGATGCTTTGCTTAAGAAACAGACCGATGAAGAAAGATGTTTCTCATTGTCATAGACTGCTAATTTTCAGACTTTATTATACTTGCTGAAATGACTGGAACTTCAACACCAGTCTAATCTAGCTTTCAAACTCCTGTAATGGCATCGCTCGCAGATTCATCAAAGCACGGGATTGTTTGCACTAGAAATCTCCAGATAACCTGCTCACTCAGTGACGCTAGAGGTATCTGTCAGGCCCTAATATTTCATTTCCTCGATAAATGTTTCACAGGCTCCATACTCTGAACGTGAAGAGGGTGAAATATGCTTTTGATCACTCATTTGAAGTATTTCCTTCGTCCTTTCGAGATGAACGTGACCCAGCGTGCAGTCAGCAGTAAGACAATTAAGTCGGATAAGCTCATATACAGAGATTTAACGGCGTTTTGTGTTCTTTGATGCAAAACCCAAGAGTCTTGCCCTACTCCTGCACACGCCTCTCCTCTGTTTTGCCAGGTTTAGGGATGAAATGTCCCTGAAGATGCTGCCCAAGCTTCCCACTCAAGCTGAGTGTTCGTAGCCACTCGATGCCGTAGCTGGCCGCCAAACACCAGACGTGACACCAGCATTTCACCAACAACTATTGCCCCGAGTCCTACCCTGCCTGTACCCAAGAAGTCTCGTCATTGACCCAGAGGATCGGTTTCTCATAAAATAAAAATACTATGATGTTCTGTATTTGTTAATTTAACCCGTGCTCTGATGCAAATACCTACAAAGCAGCAAGGAAGGCGTGATTACAGGAGTTGTGGGTCCCTTCTTCTTAAGTGGTTGTGCATCAGCAGAACTAGAGAGCTGCTCCTTGTGTTCACCCTCCGTAACACTTACCTACTTAGTAAGCAAATACAGTATGTGAGAAAGCACAAAAAAGCCCCAGCAATTCCAAATACTTTGAAGAATCCTTTTAGAAACACCGAATTGCAGAAAACCAGAGGTGGAGATCACCTGGTCTATGAAACCTGCATTGTGTAACCTGGGTTTGGAGCTGAAATGCGCCCGCTAAGGACAATTTGGCTTCTTACTTCAGGCGCGCAGAACTCTGTCATTATTTTTTAGGAGAAGTATAAATTGCCAAACTTACCTGTTTATTTATTACAGTGTTTGACAGTTGACTAGCAAGAGTGAGTCCGATACCTTTCCTGGCGGTAATTATCACGTTATTTTCTTTTCTCCTGTGCCTGGCTGCGGTCCCTGTCACCACCTGCCTTGCACATGGGCTGAAAGCCCTTTGGAATGAAGACAACGCACTGGTTTTGTTTGTGTAGAGCCCATCACATGTAAGCTCCTGGCCATGACCAGGAGGCTGAGACATTGCAATAATTCAAATACTAACATACCAACAGAATCCAATGTCATACATTGTGGATTTGTTTCCCCTCTGCTTTCAACCACCAATAAATAAGAATTTGTACTTGTGGCGTTGCTTATTTCGTTAAGTATTTCTCTCAAGGGAGCCAGTTGCAACAAGTAGAACCCTGAGCTGGTTAAAGCTTATTTCAAGTTAATGTAAAGTAATGCACCCTCCTTCTAGACTCTTTCATCTTGACAACGAAAATGGTAAGAAAATGGCAGAACATCCAAAGCGTAACGACATTCAGATGTGTCTAGACATAAATAGCAACTTCTAAACCAAGAATTTGCCTCTGGAGTCTTTTCAGTAGGCCCTCAAATAGAAAATATTTAAAGGGAAGCCATGATAGTATAATTTCTCTTTGTTTGAGCCAAGGATGGAGTGGATGTGTCATAAGGCACAAAGAAAGAACAAGCGAAGTCTCAGTGACCCACAATGAAAGGACTTCATTATAGAGAAAATCCTCGCTCCGTTTAAATCAATCATAAATCTGTTGACTTCAGTAGCCAAGGATTTCACGACACAGCTTCAACCAAAACCAATTTTCAGCACCACATCATACAATTTGAGGCCTTGATTTTCTCTTTTTTTCTGTAAATTACTAAGGATCTTCATACACAGAAGCTGCAGGATCTGGCCGTATGCCTATGGCAGAGCCTTGACTCAAAGCCATGGATGGAGCAGAGCTCACCAGGGGCTTCCAACCACCCCTGGAGCAATATCCCAAACTTCCAGAATGGAAAAATGTTTTCTAAGGGTGAGTATACTGGGGATTTCTTTGTGTATTACTAAATTATTGGAATTTTGCTGCTAACAAGTTAGCGTTTTAACAAATCGACACCAGAGAGTGCCCTCAAGAGCAGCTGCACCACCACTGACCTCTCCAAGCAGGAGACGTGGGAGACTGAAACGTTCTCCTCACACCTTGGTTTCCAGGGAAGGACAACCAGCAAGGAGTGACAGGAGAGCTCTGCCTTGGCCTCGTGGGTTATCACACTGACCACACACAGCCCTCCTCTACAAGCCCGGCAAGCTTGAAGCGGATGAATCGCGACGCAGACACCCGTAATTTCTCCCTGTTTCTTTCTTTACACAGAAGAGCAAGCACACGAACACAACCGGGAACAGCCAGTTGAGATCTCCGGTCTGCTTCTTTTCCCACTTAATAAAGGGTATGCTTTGCTACCGCTTAATTCAAAGGAAAAATTCCTTTAGGTCTCCATGGGAACAGCGTTGGGTCTATAATACTTAACTATAAGTACCGAATTCTATAAGCTTTGGCTGGAAGTTTTCAGTGTCCTTTTAAAGATCTCTGCGGGTAAAGAACTTCAGGCTCCGGAGTCAACAAAGTCAATGAAGCAGCTTTCGCAGGCATCAAAAGTTCACTCTCAAACTTTTCTACCAAATAGTTACTGGAATTTGGGGAAAGCGAGCACAAAGAAAACACTGTAATAACTCACACAATGACCCTTTCAACAAGGAGAGCGAGCAGCCTTTTTAATGAAATTGGACTTAACGTATGTTTGGACCAGACAGTGAAAGGAAATCTCTCACCAGCACATCGCAAGGCCAATAATGTGTAAACAGATAATAGCAGGAGCTGTGTGGTTCATAATTAATTCAGAAGGGATGGCATTTCGGCCTTCTTCCCGGTTTGGGTCAGTCGTTGAAGACAATTTGCCTCTCAGTCTGTGGGAAGTGCCGTATTTCCGAACTAAATCCTATTCCCGTCACGACAGCAATAACATGAAGCAATAAATGCAACAATATTTGCATTTACTGGATGTCGTGCTTGCGTGGCAGAATTCTGGACAAAGCCCCGAACCCATAATCTTCTCTTCGCACCCAAAGAAACGTCAATGTGAACAGAAATAGAAATAATAAAGAAATGGTGATGGTAACGAACAGGGTTATTAATAATCCGACGCTGAGACCAAGCAGTTCAAAGTTCAACCCAGCTTTGAAAAGAACGTGGATTCACCAATTTGTAAACAAAGGTTTAGCCAGGATAAAAACGCACGTGGGGCTCAGATGCTTGGGATGACCTTACTTGGACCAGCTAGCTCATCGATGAGCGTGTGTTGAGGTTCCTCTTCGTGCCCGAGCTGCCGGGGGGAGAAGGTCTTCCCGTGCCAGGTAGAGCCTCTCCTCGTGCTCCAGCGACCTTCCCAGCTCTGCGGCTCCTCGGCTCAGCCCATGGTATGTGTACCAAATTGGCAGCTGTCTTAAGTATTCAGCTGAGGAATGAATCAGACACGGCAGTTAACGACCCAAATGGAAACACAAGGAAAGAAACACAAGATCTTTTCAGCTGTACGGGCTGAGGAGCGATTGATTGCTCTGTGCTACAGGTGGAGGCTTGGGCTGGCCAAGTCTGCCCACCTTCAGCACCAACGGCCTCTACAGCGAGGTCTCCAATAAATCACTCAGCACCACCATACCATAATACTGCCTTTATACTGCAGCTTGACCCGGCCCTGGCACACGTTTAAGGGCAAAAAATAATTTATTTTATGACATCACTGAATTCCTGATTGAAATATTCACATGCCCAGGTTTGGAAACCCACTTTCTTTGACTAACATTTTGACTAGCTCAGAAAATCCCACGCTACGTGCTTTGATCCCATCGTAAAGCAAAAGGCTTCGGTTTGGATGCTGAACAGGGGCTGGTTAAGAGCAGCGTATTTCCTTTCCGGCAGGATACGGCCTCCACGCAGACCAGCTCAGGGACACGGCTCTGACACCAGCATTAAGAATGGATTCACACAGTCACGGCGGCTGGAACATCGCCATTAGCGGGACAGGCCCAAATACAGAAGATACCCTGTCTTAAAAATCTGTATTTTCAGGGAGAAAACATGGGAGGATGACAAGAAACCTTCTGGGGATATTGCAATTTCCATCGCTTGTGATGCTAATTACAGTCATTAGCAGAGAGTCTAAAAAGTTCCGTGTGGTTTTTTTTGTTCTCTGCTCATGGTAGCTGGGATATGAGACAAACTCAAGGTGCTGTAACAATGCTAAGCAAAAAGAAACCCCAAACGCTGTTTATTCTCAATGCTACTACCTAATTATTTGAAGTTTCTATAATAATCAACCCAGGAAGCCCTCACTTCTCCTACGGACACACACAGACACAATCCAAGGTATATTGTTTTCTAAAGTGACAGCTTCCATCCTTTGAATGCGCAGCAAAAGCAGAGCAGCACGTGGATTCTAACGGGCTCCATTCCTTGACTCTACATATTTAGTATTTTCTTAGATCTAGCTCCCTTCTCTTTGCCTCTCACACCATTCTTTTAATATGAAGAGATTCCTACAGGTTAACAGTGAAGAAGACTCATGTTCAAGGAAACTGTCCACATGCGTACAATAACACACAGCTCTGCTTTGGTCTCCTAGTTTTGGACTGGTTTCACCCCTAAAGCTTTCATGAAATAAAAGAATGTCTCCTGCCCTATGGAGAAGGACTTGGGGCTGCTGGAGGGTGAGAAGCTGGAGCTGGGCTGGCCCCGTGCGCTCGCAGCCCAGCAGCCAACGTCCTCCTGGGCTGCATCCCCAGCAGCGTGGGCAGCAGGGCAGGGAGGGGATCCTGCCCCTCTGCTGCGCTCTGGGAGACCCCCCTGCAGTGCTGGGGCAGCTCTGGAGTCCTCAGCACAGCAGAGACATGGACCTGCTGGAGCGGGGCCACAGGAGGCCCCAGCAATGATGGGAGGGCTGGAAGCCCTCTGCTGGGAGGCCAGGCTGGGAGAGGTGGGCTTGTTCAGCCTGGAGAAGAGAAGGCTTCAGGAAGACCTTCTGGTGGCCTTGCAGTGCGTAAAGAGGGGATGTACAAGAAAGATGGGGACAGATTTTTTAGCAGGGCCTGTTGCAACAAGGCAAGGGGTGACAGCTTTAAAATAAGAGGGAAGATTTAGACTAGAGAGAAGGAAGACATTTTTGCTGCTGAGGGTGGTGAGAGCCTGGCGCAGGTTGCCCAGAGAGGTGGTCGCTGCCCCATCCCTGGCACCATTGCAGGTGAGGTTGGCCGGGGCTCTGAGCAACCTGCTCTAGTTGCAGATGTCCCTGCTCCCTGCAGGCGGCTTGGACAAGATGACCTTCAAAGGTCCCTTCCCACCCAAACCAGCCTCTGACTCGATGATACATCACTCACCACTATGGTAATACGGTGCTTGTGTGGCCCAAGGGCTGGATCCAAGCAAGGGTTCCTAACAGTGACCGGTGCATCGTGTGAGTTGACACCTCCTGGAGAAGTCAGGTGCCCTGGGAAGGATCCATAATCCACCACCGGCAGGGGCAGCAGGACACAGACCATATAGGACAGTGCCTTAAATCCTGTGCTTCCACCAAAGCCAGGCGTGTTCAAAACACAGGAGGAGAAGACACCATCCTATTTCGTGCACTCACACAGCAGTCGGAGGCCTGCGTTTATTCCTTGCCTGAGGAATTCTGAACCCACAGCTCTTCCTCTCCAGGGGAACACTGCAGCGCTACAGGGGGGACATTAATTCTGTACTCTGCAGAAGCCCTTCTGTTAGAAAGATTAACTAAAACAGGGAGAGGAGGCTGGATAATTGTTTTATCCGGTGACTTTAATAAATTAGAGCGCTGGAGCTGGGGCTGCTCACCAACAAACGCCTGCCAGCTCATCTGGAGTCTCCAGCCACTCGTTTCCCACTCGCTGTCCATCCAGGCTCTTGTTCTTTCCTGCGCTGTGGAGCCCCATCAAAAGGAGAGGTGGAGAACGCTGCCTTGCCAACTCACACATTACAGCAGATTGTCTGCTGATTACATCTTTCCCCTTCCAAAAAAACAACTCTCCGCAAATAAGGCATCGTATTTGCCTGGGACGGCTTCCACGAACAGTAAAATGCTCAAATGAAAACACCAGGTAGGGAAGTCTGGCCAGACGAGAAGGTTCTTCCTCTCCTCTGCATTTTTATATACATCAACCGCTGTTGACTCTTGACACGTTCAACACAAAGTATTTCACTACCTGTCCACGCTATCCTTCCTATTTTATTTTGAATAACCAATTGCCGCCGTAGTGATCAGGGAATCTTCCTTTTTCCCTGTAAATTTTTTATTAGGGACCTCCTAATCTCTAAATATTTAAAGCGTTATTTGTTTGACACATGAATTAATTGACTATTAATACAAAACCTCCCACAAAGCAGCGCCAGATACAGCACCTCAAGCTGTGATTCCTCCCCTCCTTGCAGCCTAAGGCCTCGATTCTGCAATTACACACATTTAGCCGTACTACGGTGAAGAATCCCAACGGGATGACTCACACCGGTGAAGTTAATCACGTTTGTGGAGATCTGAGCCCCGTAGTTTTGGTTTGGGACTCTGTTTGGATGAGGCATCTTCAGGGAACCAAGATCTGAAGGAAGTAGCAGCAGCGGTGCCGTGTTTGATGCTGCTTATGAATAACGCCGGCACGATGAACCTGAAGGCGAAGGTGTTCTCGTACTTGAAAGTCAGCCTGCAGAATTCCCATGAAGGGCTCACACCTACAGCCCTGCCACCGGCTTCCTCCTGACCTCCCTCCGTCCATCCGCAGGAGCAGGGGAGTGACGCACAAGAGCACTGGGATGAGCGAGTTAAAAATGCGTCCGAAGTGATTTTTGATCTTTATACGTAACCCCGTGGAAAAGAAGTGATTGTGAACTGTTTAATATCGATGAACCGAAACCCCGTGAGAAGTTACGAAACCAAAATCTGTGTACCCGTCAGTGCTTCCTTAATTAATCCCACTACCCTAGTAAGCTTAGTGTATTACATTTCCCAATTAATTGATTAAAAAATCAAGCATCCCACCAGAGTATTTAAGAAATTAACCGTACCAGTTTATCATGACTATGCTCTGCTCTTGTGAAGCTGTACACTTGAACTTCGTGGTCCTTCAATTTCACTGGACTCTTGCTCCTTGGAGGATAAGGAGGGAAATGGCTCTGTCTGCTTTTGTGCTGTTATCTAGTGGTTTTAAGCTAGAAAAGGGTAGATTTAGGTTAGACATTAGGAAGAAGATCTTTAATATGTTGGTGGTTGAGCACTGGGGCAGGTTGCCCAGAGAGGTGGTGGAGGCCCCATCCCTGGAGTCATTCGAGGCCAGGCTTGGTGGGGCTCTGAGCAACCTGCCCGAGCTGGCGATGTCCCTGCTGACTGCAGGGGGGTTGGAGTAGATGGCCTTTAGAGCTCCCTTCCAACCCAACACACTCTACGATCCTCTACGATCTCCACTCCTTACCCACTGCTCTGGCAAGAGGAGGTTCTCAGGGTGCCCGGTGACACCGTGTGTGTTTAGCGCGTTCCTGCTCTCCTGAAGAACAGGCGGGTGACCCCAACTTCCATCCCCCGTGTGCCAAACCAAGGTGAGCTCAGCCGTGCCACCAAGCCGGGCTCCGTTCTCACAGCTCATCAGCCGCCACCTCCCCGGGGGCCTTCCCGCGGCTGCCCCCGCGGCCCTTTGGCTCCTTTCACCGCTCCCGGCCCGGGCCCGACGGCGGGGGAGGCGCGAACAGCCCCTCAGCCCCCGCGGCCCTGAGGG
>VZZY01002090.1:0-60308 GCA_013400335.1 Eurystomus gularis
GGACACGCGAATGATGATGGAGAGGAAGGCCCACCAGAGGAGCCACCCAAGGTGAGTCAGTCTCCCCCACGCATTAGGACTAGCTCTAACAAGAAAAAAGCAGGGTAATTGTAATTGGCAACTCCCTTCTGAGAGGAACTGAGGGCCCCATATGCTGGCCAGATCCACACCATAGGGAAGAAGGCCCAGTGGCTTGGTAGTAACCGTATTTATAAAAATGGAGTATTCTCCATTCTCTGTTTTCTCTAGACTACCCTAAATCTAAATCATCACCAACAACTATAGTGTTACCAAAGCCTTGTTCAGCAGGCATGTTGAAGATCACTTTATTTTAGAAAGAAAATTAGTTTAATGATGTTTCTGATGCTTGAAGTAACGAATATAGACAAATCTTTTGTCTGAAATGAAGTATAATCATAGCACACAAATGCTGATGACCTTAACTGAAAGCATTGTGAAACCAAAACTGAGAACTCAGTTTTTCTTTCTGTGGAGACAGTTTAAATTGTATTTATATTCAAGTACTTCATATTACTCATTATTATATGGCGTAATGAAAGATAATTCATGGGTAACTACTGCATAAAATGTCTCCAAAAACTAAATTTCCTTGCAAATCCAATTATATTTTTTAATATAATTCAAATAATAAAGACTACACATAAGAAACAAGCTGTATTACCACATAATTTCAACAACAAAAATTTTGCGTGAAAGGTCATATTTACCTTGGGATATATTACAAAATGCCACCACATCATGGGTGACATTTCAGCTCCTATTTCTCTAGAGCTAAACTGAACGAACAGTCTAGCACAAGAGAAATTCCTTAGCCCAGCAGCACGGTTTAAGTATAAGAAAAATACAAAGCCTTATAATTTTGTTCACAGTTCAAATATGGATGTGGAGTACTCCTACCTACAGAGACATCCAAGCTGGACTTTATCAACCTGCTCTCACAAGTCCAAAATCACGGTTTACTAGTCTATACTCTCAAAGTTCTCCTTGAAGATCTCTTGTGAGTTGTCATAATATATTTAGCTCATAAGTAATAAATTACTTATAAAGAAATTATAAGCTGAATCTCATGGCCCATAACAGTGCAGGAAAATAAGCATTTGGAAACAAAAAATCTTGGATGAGAAATAACTAGTATAGTGAAAAATGAGTTTGGAAATTTAAAAAAGAAGTGATTTCTAATCCTTTGTTAGCCAATCAATTAGTAGCAGATTAGTAAATTGTAGTCACAGTAGTGTCAGGGCACATAATTTCATTAATATTCATTTCTTCATATTTAGAGAATGTATAAATTCATCAAAAAAAACTCTTAAGTGTTCAAGGTTTTAAATTATCTTCCATATAGTTCTCTTAGCATTAACACTACAATTACTGACATTATTGAAGCACTCATTATTTCTTAATGGAAACAAAATTAACAGTTTATAAGGTACAAGTCTTTTGTGGAATGTTTTGAAAACAGAAAAGACAGAGTTAAATTTTGCTGAGAATTTGGGGATTTTTTTACATGTTTAAAAAATGTAGCATCCACCACGGAGTATTTAATGCTGTTTGCCTTATATCTGGACCATAGTTATATATTTTTAATTATAATAACAATAAACCCTCATTCTTCAGAATATCTTCTTTCTTAAGCCATTGAATACCACATAAAATTGTTACACACTGCTATAAAATAACTGAGGATAACATAAAAAACACTAGTAAAGTGACATTTTTGGTATCAAAATCTATCCTTTTTTCCCTTAATTAACAGTAATTGGTATAGCATTGAAGATAACATCTGTTGGGTTTGCATATGGCAGATTTGAATTATGAGTTTGTTGTCTTATACTTTATTTTTATACAGAAGGATAGAATAATAGAATTATAGAATCATTTAGGCTGGAAAAGACCTCTAGGATCATCTAGTCCAACCTTCGTCCAACATCTCCCTGGGGATGATGAGTGGTACTAGATTATTTTGGGATTTACAATTACTTTACAATTTATTTGTATAAACAAACAAATAATCACCCCCTGCCCATAAACCTCAAAAACACCTCCTCAGATCAATATCTTGAGTTCTGTTACAGTCTAGTGATTTTAGGTTGTCTCCAGTGGAGTGAGAGCAGAGTGGTTTATTGGTTTCTTGAATATCACCATCTCTTCAGTTGAATTTGAATCAAATCTGATGTAAAATATTGCCAAATATTTTTTTTTTCTCTACAGTGCTTATGAATATACATGACAGAAGTGATTTCATATAGAGGGCTGCAGATATGTTTGTCTTAACTAGGAAGGGAACAGTGCAGAAACACTGGGGTTTACTTTTTTAGGACAAAGAAGTAATCCCATGCAGCCATCAATGTAGTAATGGCAAAAGAACACTTCTGCAACTCTGGTATTTCCTCATAGATAAACGTCAAAAATTGTTTTCTCATTTTGCTACAGGAGTTTCCACAGGTTATGACAAATACCTTGAGGTTACAGTAAAGCCACGTTATAAAAAAAGAAAATCAGTTACCATCCTTTATCTACTAGGAACCAACAGCGGCATTCTAAACAACTTTGAATGTCTGCAAGATGGTTACATCACGTACACCATACATTAGCCACCCACATTTTGTTGTATGGTTTTCTCTTTCTTGTATCAAAATAACACACTCGATTTTACTGAATGAAACACGTATGAAGCAGAAAACAATCTGTAACTGTCACAGCTACTGCATTTGCCCAGAATCACATTAGCTATGTGGCAAGGTAGACCACTGTTAAATTGATCCTTCATAGATCTTTTTCTTTTACACTTCAGAACAATGCACAAAAACATTACCTAGAGCTCTTCCTAAATTAAAGCCCATTAGCCAGGTGTGAAAAAAGACACCAAGATGAATGACGTTTAAAAGTTTAATAAAATGGAACATGTATCTCAAAAAGTGTTAACTCACTGCCACCCTTTATACTTCCCTAGGCACAATTTGAGAGATGTTCTATACTGCAGTATTTGTGCCTCCATAGATTGTAACACCTCTGGAATGTATTCAATATTTTTCAATATAGTAATTTTGACTATTTTGTCAGAATACTCGTAAAGAGGTTCTTTTTGTAAGAGAATTGGACCAACATATATGCAAACATACAAAAATATCTGATTTATTTGTACTTTTTAGAAGTCACTCTAGTTACTTTTTACCTAAATATTTTTTATCTAATCATTTTATTATTGTTTTGGATAGACAGTGAAACATTAGAATGAAGTCAGCTGTCACAACTTTTACCACATGCATACTCATTATTTACTTTACTTTAGAATGAAATTTATTAATGAAAAGGAAATTAATGGCATAACCATCTAAATAAGACATTCAGCTGAGTTACCTCAGAATATGAGGAAAAACATGCTAAGGTGAGTTTCAAATTTTCAGCTGTATGAAACAAAAGAAAATTTATTTTTCATCCCAATTTGAATTGTACATTTCTATGGTGACAGAAGACTTATTTTTGACAATATGATTCCTTTTATTTTATTGAACAGCAAGAGCTCAATTTTCAATTTCAAGTGTAAATATTTTATTTCTTTTTTCTTTACAAAGCATCCATATTCCATCCACAGCTTCACTACGATTTTTTCTTACACCAACAAAACTACAGGATTTTGCTCACATATGATGAAATATTTCTGAAAAAGATTATTTGAAATATTTTACATGGTGTTACTTCAGGCATTTCACTGTAGTATGGTAAGGGTAAAGTGAAACTTCCATGATGTTGCTTTCAAAAAAATATGTAAATTAAGGAAGGTAGTGCCTTGCTACCTCCTTCATAGATAAAAATGAAGAAAAAAAGACTGTCAAGAGTCCAATATTAGATTAAGGTGTGTTATAATCCTATAGTCTTTTCAACAGAGTATATCTGAGGGCCGTCTCTGATTTTTTATTTTATTTTATTTTAGAGATCTGCATTCACTGTAATCATGTAATGAAAATGGGAAATTCTTTCCATATGAACAATGTGAAAAATGCTAAACCTCTCCCCCTCTTCCAGAGAAAAGAGAGCTATTTAGCATTATGGTTTATAGGACAGTGATAATGGTAACACTTTGGTTTTATACAAATATACAGATAAATGGAAACACACAGTATGTATAAAGCATTATAAATATCCATGTCTTGCCATTTAAAGCATTTGCATTTGAAAGTAGGATTGTCACTAACACACAAACTTGAAGAAATAGAGACAGTATAGATGTTAAGACATATCAGAAATATATAAGAAAATACAGCCTTCTTAGAGCCTACTCTTGTCTCAACAAAAAGGAGTAATACTGAAAACTCCAGCAGTTTCAGAGTATCCACAGAACTCACCAAATAATCATACCTTATTTCAGATAAACAGAATCATGGAACTACTGATGATCTCACCATCAAAACGGAAGTGTTCAGGTTGTCTTTATGCTCTGTACAGTGCTAAAGATTATGATTATTCTTGTGTCATTAATTGCACTGTACTTTTTCAGTAGCATGCTATGAGAACAATAAGTCTGTACACTTTTTTGTATAGGTTTAGCATGCAAACTCTAGTGATACACAGAGGCAGGAGCTATGACAGAAGCCTGGTAGGTTAGATTTATTCAAAGACCCCATATGATCAAGTTGTCATCTAACTGAGCTGACTGCAATAGTATTGTTGGAATTATTTGTATCCATATGAATCCACCCCGCTTTTTCAAATACATAAATCTTCCAAATAAAAAGAGGTACAGTTCCTGTCATACACAGGTTGTTAGTCTAAGACAGTTGGCAAAGGCCAACTATTGTATTCACCTTGAAGAAGCTGATAGTATAACTGAATAATTTTTGTGTTTTATTACTAACAGCACTCAGAGGTTACACTGCTGGATTCAGGTATATTAATATGATAAAAGTTTTGAAGCCATTTCTTTTAAGACAAAGTATGAAAGATGGGGTACCTTTGCAGTATGTTCTGTTGTACACCAGGATAACTAGTAACCAGTACAATCAAGACAGGACAGTTATGCAAACCTACAAAATCTCAATGAGATAAAAAATAATCCACTAATTAAATCTTGCTGTGACAAACATATTTTAAAGCATTCCACGGTTGTATACACCAACATTCAAACAGAAATGAAGTACTGAAGTGTCTTCATGTATTCTAAAATAACAAAAAGACTTACATGAATTGAACTGTAAGCTTATGTTCCAAGTATTGCTAAAAAAATTATACAATTGCCTCTGTTCTATTGGTAACACTTCAAACAATCCAGCTATTGACCTTAGCAGTCTAGCTTTAGCCTTAAAAATCACTTTACCTTCTTTAATAAATAAAATATCTAAATGTGGAAGTCAAAAGTCCATCATCACCTCTACAAATTATTTCACACCTCAATCCAGTTCAAGCCTTTACTGCCAAAAATTTTAAGTACATCTATAAAGACAAAAAACTAATCGTCAAGTTGGAATACAATGCCCATCAAGAATCTAAACTCTTACTTTCTGAAGATTTCAAAGAAGGAAACAAGAGATTCTGGTTTAATAAAGTAAGCTTAGAGAATGGAAATAAAACTCCTTGTTTCCAAACACTGACTGCTCCTTTTCATAAATTATTTATTACATTTCAGGTTGAAGTTGCTTTCAAATCTATAGGATTAAACTATTTTTTGAGGGTCCTGGCAGTGTTGGAGTTAAGCATCAACAGCCTTCCTACCCATAAAACAGAAAGACGAAAAAGTTGCCAGCTTATGTTGGAATAAGCCCAAGGACTTGGGTGGGATGTTGCTTATATGTCTTTCAGTGTGAAAAGCTGTACAATGAAAGATGAACAAAAATAAGAAACACACGGTCTTCATAGTAGCTTAACTATGAGACTATTCAGGCTGGATAGGAACTGAACACCTCAATCACATCTGCAGTGATTTATTACATTTGGAAGAGCAGCAGTGAAATAGTCTTAAGAGGACCTACTGCAGGCTAGAAAAAAAAAAATCAGATTTTGTATTTCTCATTTAATTTGATTCTAGGGCCTTACATTTACTCTCCTTCTATTCACAGCATATTTTCCTCAAAACTTTGGATTTATGGAGTTGATATTTTCTATATCATAAAGACTATTCTTGTATGTAAAAACAAGAAAACTTCTTTATAAGATTTAAGAAGTCCCAATAAGGCCAATGGAAAAAAAAAGTTTACTCTCAACAAAACCATCAATTTGTGAAACAAACAGAAGAATCAATAGCTTTCTTCACCTAATCATTGCAGTCAGATTAGTTTTTCAGAAGGCAGACTGTTATGTATGTGTAAGTACCATGACCTTTCAAATTTTACCAATATTCTTCATGTAAATTGATCCATCTTATACCACTGGAGCAAGGGATGCAGAACTGCCAAAAGCATTCAATTCCACTTAGTTAGCTGAAAATATAACTTCTTATGAAAAAGCAGCTTCTTCAATCATAGTATGTGGCTTCTGTATGTCATGTGATGAGATGTAAATGTCTAAGACAATTCAGAACTGCAGATACCTTTATACCTAGTAATCATAAAACCACAAGAGTGTGAATGTGGAGTAACCAATTTAAACTTAATCAGTTCTAGGCCATTAGACTTGGTAAAAGGTATTTTCACTCAGCTAAACAGGAGCCCATTACAGTCCTTTCCATTCGATGGCCAGCAATCACCAGCATTGACCTTCAACAGGACATTAAAGTTGTTAATTGATTAATTTTCGGAACAACCAACAATCACAAAACAGTACTAAAAAACAGGGGCATGCCCCTGCTCCCCTTTTAGACAGGACATTAAGTAAAACTCTTCCAGAAAGCTCTGCTAGAAACCAAAAGAAAGGGCTGCTTCTCCTTGCCTTGGGAGCCTTTATGCCAGGGGTCCTCAAACTTTTTAAACAGGGGGCCGGTTCACTGTCCCTCAGACACTGTCGGGGGCCGGACTATAGTTTGGAAAAAAATGAACAAATTCCTATGCACACTGCACATATTTTATTTGTAGTAGCGCACAAAAAATAGAAAAAAGAATGCCGTATCCAGTCTGCGGGCCATAGTTTGAGGATCCCTGCTTTATGCTGAGGGTCTTCCAGGAGCCTTGCGTGAACTCCATTCTCCAATGCATCAGAGTCACTACAGACTTAATTATCTGGACTTTCAGCTGATCCTTGATGCCACCACCAGACCTACTCTGCTTTGCTTCCTCAGGTGTTGTGGAATTGGGTAAGTTCTCTGCCTCTCCTGGCCTTGGTTCCATGCTCCACTTCTGGCTCCCCTTCCCTTAGGGAATGGGCACCCCTCTGACATATTGGGATAGAGGTCAACATACTGACTTTGACACTGATGTCAAAACTACAGTAGTGTAACAGAAGAGGAATTCTAGATTCCAAATACTTACAGCCACAACATATCTATACTAGCCTGGAAAAAAAGTAGTCTCCATGGTCTAATCACATGCTAAGTTACAAGACCTCTTGCAAACATGGCAATGACAGAAATATATTTTCTGGACAGCTTTTGGAAAGGCTTTTTCCACCTTGCTCAGGCAGGTTACACAATAGTGTGTCAAATACAGTCCACTATGAAATGAAATCTCCTTCCAAAATGGTTGCCACAAATTTGTATTACACCTTTAGTAATATGAAAAGAAATCTTGGTAAGATGCGTGGCTTGAAGTAAGTAACCAAACAATGGCAACTGTCTGAAAGAAACACAGAAAAAGGTGGACAAAGGAAAGTGAAAGCAAAATGGAATCAATCAGTGAGAAAATGTGTATAACACAAGCTGACAGCTATACATATAGCAGCCACCCCAGATATCCCAGTTAGAAATTGGATAGACCAGTACTTATTTTTCTATCCAAGGGTTCCTGCTAAATGACCTCATGATTGATATTTCTGACTATAGAAAAAAGGAAAAATAACAATGAAGATTATTTATTTTCCTTTGCAATAATGTAACACGACAACACAGATTAGGAATATCTTGAAATTGTTTTCTTAACATATCAACTTTTCAACTATAATAAACTAAGAGACTAGAAATATTAGATATTCTTCACTTAAAAAAAAAACCAGTAATTTCCTCTGCAATGTTTCTGCATTAAGGAGGGCTGATATAGGGTACAACACTGTCTTTTAAGGAACCACCTTTCTCATCATCATGTATTAAACAAAATTCTGGTCAAACGATGTTGAAAAAAAAAAAAAAGGATTTCAACTTCAGATAAATAACTTTAGTTATCTTACATCAACTATTATTTTTATTCTTCACAGATTTTCTGAAACAGAGACAGACAGAGAGGTCAATATCCCTAAATTGAGAAAAGCGAAGCATACGGGAAGTGACAGGGTCAGACAAGAGGTGCTCAGCTCTATAAATCAGTATTTATGCCATTTGGGGAGTATCTGGCTGAAATACACAAATGACGTAGGTTGTTCTTAAGCAACCTCTTGATAAAATGACTTTATCAAAATAAACAAAACAAAATATTTGTTTACAATATTTGTTTACAATACAAACAATTTTAACAAAATAAAAGCTGTTATCTCTGTTATCTTCTTTAGCACATTTTCTATGCAATCCTTAAGCCTTAAGGTATTGAGGGTTGGTTTGTTTGTTTGTTTTTAAATAAGGATTCAGTGAAGAAATTATCCTCTGAAGACCATGGAAATAAAAATGGTACCATAATAAAAAAGCAATCCTCTGTAACTAACAGTGTAACCAGAATTACATGGACTAAACAACTCCAACACTAACTTGAATCAGCACAAAAGGCAAGTGTCGGACCAAAATCAGACTATTTCCAGTTAGATTACTCTTTCCATATACTGTGACAAATAAATAACAAAAAAAGAAGAAGAAGAAAAAAGAACAAGAAGTTTTACAAGGCCTTACACAGAGGCATACTTTCTATGCAAACTCGGCTAAAATTTTTAGAAAGTGAGAAAGCAGTTCACAAAGAACTGAGCCCATGGTCTCCTCAATGAACAAAATAACCTAAGATAGCTGTCCTGAAAACACCAGGGTATTGCACAGCACAGCAAGAAAAAGCACAAGATATTCCAAGGCATGTACTGTTTAAAGAACAGAAATTTCCAAAGTTAATAAGAAATATCATAAAATACACTTTAAATCCATGAGTATGCATTTTTAACAGGGATACTTCTAAAGAACAGTCCCTTCTGCTCTTTTTCCAAGAGTGTTAAAAGGTGTCACAAACTGAAGGCTGAATTAGCCTCACTCTGCTTTTTTTATATATTTGTCTTAAAAAGGAATTTGTCAACAAGTGAATTTGAAAGTCTTCTACTTCAAAGATGTCACAACTCAGAAGTTATTCAGAAGGACTCATTTCAAATATTCAGTAACTGTAAGAAGTATCTTGTCAACTGAGACAAGCTTTCAGATATTCCACATAGGGCCGAAGTTTCTACCTAACTGAAAAGATTAATCACTGAAACTGTCAGATTTGACAGGCTGAATTTAAAGGAATGAAACTTGAACTGAGCATCAACACACTTTGATGCATACATCCTCCTTTACCAGCTGACAACTTAATCACAAGACAAAAAAAAAAAAAAAAAACCCGGGGAAAATTCCTGACCTTCTATCAACAGCAATGATGTAAAGAACGTATTTCAGGAATGAATAAATTAGAGGGGGGAAAAAAAACAAAATTAAAGACAATCTGAATTCTGTTTTCATTACAGATATTGGGGAACAGTCTGAAAACAGATTCAGGTCTAAGAATACGGCAAAAAAAAAGTTCTACCAATTTCTCATACATATATTCTGGGGTGAAGTCTATGGTATTTGAATAATAATAATATAAATAAAATATTGTGTCACACAATATATTACAACTAACTGATTATAAAGTGGAGAAATATAAAGGATCTTAAAATCTGGCAGTCTTTTCACAAATGTATAAGGCAAATCAAATAGGATATGAGGAACAACTTGCAGAAGTTACAAACACTATTAATTATCTTTTTTCTAACAAATTAAGAAGAAACCTGATGGTTTGTTGACCATTACACAACCAATGTGAAAATAAAGGAAACTAGTATTTCCTCTATATTCACATAGAAGAAGCATGGAAATAATCCTACGGCCATATTTTATATGTGGTCTGTACCACAAAATTGCCTGAAATTGAACATTACCAGGAAATAAATGGACAAAACATGTAGTTAAAAAAAACCCTTGGGACTGGATACTAGTCATTAAAGAATTCAGAAGGCCTAGAAAACAGCTAGCATGATACAAATTTTTTAAATGTTTTAAAAGGGAATTAAAAAAAAATCTAATACCTGTAAGAGGAAAACTGACATTCTTCTTTACAAATAAGATGACACTTGGGCAAATATGACATATTGAAGAAGAATCAAAATATATTTATGCAAGAAAACAGGTCTCACAAATCTATTTCAGTTCTTTGAATGAGTCAATAAATTGATTCTGCTGGGTCAGAGGTCTAGGAAGGCCTTCAAAAAACATTTTATAAAGGCCTTCCACAATGATTCTTATAGAAACTTAGCCAAGTTTGAAAAATAAAAGTCCCTCATATGCTGGAATACCTAGTTGTTAAATTAGAAAAAAAATAAGAGAAGGGACAAGAAGAGAGGAATAAATGACCGGTTTCCTTGCTGTAGGATCATATCAGTAGACGCCCAAAGACCACCATGCTTGGCTTTTGCCAAAACAAAAAAGAAGGAAGATAGGTAAATACAGGCAGAAACAAAGATCTTAGAAGATTATAAGCATCATCAATACTTAGTGATGAAAAGAGAAAAAATGTAATGAAAATCAAAACACAGTTCTGATTCTACTGGTAGAAGTGTGGCTCTGAGTTTACTACTATCACTCAAAATGAGATCTTACAATTAGAAAAGGTACTAAGCTTTGTATTTTTAAAAAATATTGCACAATAGCAGTAAAAAAGTAAACAGAAGATTTTTTTTTAAATCAGAAAAAGCATATTAAGCATAATGGAAAATACAGTTTTCCCAGTCAAACACTTACGTCTTCACTAGTGTAGTTCTGTTTACTGTTGTGTCCACCCTGCCCAACATCCCAATTATATAAGTTTTGAACAGGAAAGTCAGAGAAATAATAATAAGCAATTGATAGTAAGGAAGTACTGGTATATGATACTTGAGTCGGAGGGAAAAAAAAAATTGAATTGGCATACAGTATTCTGGGGTGGATGAAGTGAAGGAAGAGGGAATTGAATTAATTTTCTATTTTAACATCCTGAAATAACAGCATAATTCACCCAGTGTACAGCTAAATTTCTAATTTTTCATGGCAGGCCATACTGAATGCTAACTATTTACATGTGTTCAAAAAGTAATTGAAAAAATTCATAGAATAAATATTCAGTAAAACGTGTTAAGAGCTGAAAAGCACCACTCTCATTCTGGAACTTTCTGAGTCATAAATCATTAAGAAGCCCTGACAGTGCTCCGAGAAAGTATTTCTTCACTGCTTTTAGTAGGTTTTTCCATACATACTCAGTTTCGGTCAGTATTGGAAACAGGATACAGGGCTAGATGATCTTTTGTTCTGATGGTATGCAAGTACTGTTATGCTACTCTGCCAAAATAAAAAAGATAACTGGCACTTAAATGCAAGCTTCCCCAATTGGCTGAGTAAAAAGGGAGAGACGCAGCACAGTAAAGTTAAGAATTTAAAAATTCCTTTTTTTTCCCTTAATTTTTCACTTGAGCATTCCCACTTTGAAAAGCTACACATAGAAAAATGAAGAAGGGAGAAAAGAAAACAATAATGGCTTCATAAATTTCATGAGAAAGAAAAGACAAAATACCACTTTTCCTGAACTGTAAAAATTTTCTCATTGTTACAAATAAATAATCTGCTTAATGAAAAGCTTGAGTGGAAACATTGTATTTTACAAATATCTATAATTGCAAGCGTGCTAGTCAAATAGGTGTTAATCTGCTGTACGTGCTTCAAGATGTTCAGTCTGACATGAATAGCCTCCTGTGACTTTTAAATAGAAGACAACACTGAGAAATTCTGTATAAATTCTAACTAGTATAGGTAATACTTTATACATTTCCATGAAAAATTACAGATTTCATCACTTTGAGCTCATCACTGAGATTGAGAATGAATGACTAAGGAGATCCCCAATTAGACCTTCTATGATTTTTATTAGAATATATCTCCTAGCAAATTATCATATTAAGTTATTCATGATCTTAAACTTATTGTATGAAAGCTAAAAGAACAATACTAACCATGTAGCCTTAAGTGAAATAAAAATCTTGTACTAATTAAGAAAAAATGCAACATAGAACAGCTGCTTATACACACACATCAGCAAAATCTATAGCTTTTCTGGTTTTTATCATTGCTATAAAATGTGTAAGTTGAAATTTTTATGCAATCTTTGAAAATAGTCACTACAATTTACAGGCCCATTCACGAAGTTAGAAAATAGGAGACAAAATATTAAACTTAAATGAAAAATTTGAAGCATACTAACAAACTTAAAGTTATGCCACTAGTCAAATGCAAATGTCAGATTCATTTTTAAATCTGATTTTTGACCTTCAGCAGCTTCTTGTAAGGAATTCTGAATTAAATATTTTCCTTACCAAATTGTTTCCAGTTTCAAAAGAACGGAGTGCTGAGTGTTGATCCACAACAGTTTGTAATCCAGTATTTTTTTTCCTTGCTGTTATTAAACATCAGCATAATTTGCTAGAAGAAATGAACACATCTGTAAAACTCTCTTTATTTGTTTTTAGCTCTACACTTTAGTGGGTTTTCTCAGGAATTGAAATGAGCATTTCAGCAGAAAAGTAATTAGAAACAAAATTGTATAAAACCAAATGCATCCCAAGTGGTAATTTTGACAAAACGTTGTGTTTTAAAAATCTGCTAAGGGAGCAAATTGTGCAGCCAGTGCTACTTTACCATCACAATAACCAGCCCCAGAGGTCTGCATTGAAACAAACATAATTCTCCACTGAATGAACAGTGCTAGGTGAAGTATCAAAGTGTTAACAATAATACCATAATTATGTCTTCTTTGGAGTTTTGTTTGCGTGAAGAGTAGTAAATATATTAAAAACTCAGCCCAAGAGATCTGTGACACAAACCCAGGAATGAAACACATGGCAATTAGTATAAGCCCTCACTACTTAAACTTCTCTCAAATTATCCAGGCAAATCATAAAATTCCTCCTCTGTACTGTGGTGCCTCCTCAAAACACCTCTGGCAGATCACAGAAGAGTCAGATAGTGGGCAGACAGATCATGATCCACTGTGGTCACTGTTGACAAGGAAGCAGTTTGCATCTCCCTTTGTATTTAGCTCGGTTGACACCACCAAGTCAGCACAGCACAAGCAGGCTACGGCGACAGGTGCTCAGGCCCATGTACAAACATGAGAGCCTGTTTTGGCCCTTAATCCATGTGTGGCATGAGGCCATCACCAAAACTGCCATTGGTCCAGCCTTGTCTACCCCCTTAGGGCTTGGAGCAAGGACCATGAATATCTGAAGCAGAGCTTCCCACACAGTTTCCTTCTGAAGGAATTAAGTGTGTACAAAATCACTATGAACTAAAGCAATACTAATTCAAGGGAGGATAAAGAGAGGATCTGCCTTAAAGCCTCATTAATTCTTTGAACCCAAGTGTTAAGGTATGTTAATGCAGCTGCAGCATTTGTCACCTTATCTCATTCCATTTATTTTTCTCAACCCCTTTATCTTTTTATTTTTCTCAAACAGTTTTACTTCACAACTGTAGTTATAAATACTGTTCTAGTTAATGATTTGTGGTAAGGTTCTATGGAGTGTAGAATAATAAGGTTGTCTCTTGATGAAAGAGTTCTGCTTTGCTGAGTTAACCTTGACAGGCTGCCAGGTGCCCACCAAGCCGCTCTCCCTCTCCCACCTCAGCAGAACAGGGGGAGAAC
This sequence comes from Eurystomus gularis, assembly GCA_013400335.1. Classification (NCBI taxonomy): domain Eukaryota; kingdom Metazoa; phylum Chordata; class Aves; order Coraciiformes; family Coraciidae; genus Eurystomus; species Eurystomus gularis. The sequence continues at coordinate 13,971 of VZZY01002090.1, forward strand.
ATATGATGAGAAACCTCATGGGTGAAGACAAAGGCAGTTTAGGAAAAAAAAAAAGGCTGCATGTGGAAACAGAGCAAAAAAGTTAATCCCCACCACCGATCTACTGGCCTTTGCACAGGAGGGGCAGCTGTGATGTGGTGTGAGCACTGCCCAGCAGTAACTGGCGTGTTATCAACACCATCCTAGTCACAAGTGCAAAGCAGAGCACTGCATGTGCTGCTATGAGGAAAGTTAACTCCATCCACATTTAAGTAAATAAACAGTTGGAATGAATGAAAATGACTAAACTTTAACATGATCCAAATACTTCTGGTAAGAATAAAATACAGTATGGACAATCATTTTAGCTGCCTGTATTGAGTATTTTACATTCTCTTTCTTAGCAAAAGAGAAAAGTGTTTAATACTTCAGCTGCCAAAACTAACTGAGATTTTGCTTTCCTAAAAAAAAATGTAATCTGTTTCATATCCCATATAAAATGTGCTTTACAAAGCTCTGATCTGATTCAACAGCTTCTCCTCTCAAGGGTTTACATGTAAGTAGTGGTAACCCATTAGAACACAGCAGACACTAGAAACAAGCAGTCTGTTCCTAAATAGACATGAAAAATAGCTGGTAATATTCTTTCCTGAGTTATGAAGAAACAGAACCTTATGACGCTCTAAGTTTAAAAAAAAAAAAGTGGTATTTGCAGTTTCCTTTCTTGATAATCAAGTATGTAGACATTATTTGCATGAATTCACAGTGGTTTTTGACCTTCAGTTAATATGCTGAATACTTCAATCGCTTTGTAATCTTTGTCATACAGTTACACACACCCAGACAGATGACAGTACATGTACTTTGGCAGTCTGTTTGAAACACTTATTTAATCTATAGAGAAAGGAAGAAAAAGATACTATCTTAACCACAAAAATGGAAGTGAGTACAAGCGTGTTAGAACATCTTCCTTAGAGATGCTCAAAACAGAGAATTTTTGTTTTGAAATTTTTGTTAATTTTATTTTTCCAGATCTTACAAAAGGAATAGTTGAACTTTGATTTCTTATTCAACTGAAAAATTAGATTTAGGGAGCAGCAGTTTACCCTCACAGCCTTTAGTGGTGTTTCTTAGTTAAAGTTAGGAAGCATGTTATTCACATTGTAATTATTCCCATATCAAAATTTTGTATCTGTAAAAATTAGAGTTTACGCAGTGATACTGTGAAATTACAAAGACTTTATAACTACAGCAGGGTAACTAGTTCCTGCCATATAAGAAAACCATCATCAAATATATCCTTTTGTAGCTAGGAGGGAGAAATACCCGTTTCACATCTTTTGTCTAAGGAAAAGGAGAGAGTAGATATAGTCCCTCTACTTCAAGGATACAAATAAACCCAATCTTATTGAAGTTGATAAAATAAAAATTATTTTTTGCTGATGAAATGTGAGGAACACACCAACCTCTGACACTCTGGTGGGATGACCTTGGCTGAATTCCAGATACCCACTCAACTGCTAAATTAAATTACTCCTCTATAGGATAGGGGGAGAAAGTAAGATGGAAGGGTTCATGGGTTGAGATAAATTAACCTCACGAGAAAAACAGACTTGACTTGGGGAAAATTAAATTTATAGCCAATTAAAAATAGAGTAGGATGTTGAGAAACAAAGAGAAAACAAGAAAAAAAAAAAAAGTCTTCCTTCCCTCTCATCCTCCTTCCCAGGCTCCAATTCACTCCTTTAATCCTGACTCCTCTACCTCCATCTTCTACACACAGATAAGGAATAGTAGGTTATGGGTCAGTCCATAACAGCTCCTCTCTGCTTCTCCTTCCTTCTAATGCTGTTCCCCTGCTCCAGTGGGATACAGTCCTCCATGAACTGCTCCAGCATGAGAACTTGGGTCCTTCCCACAGGCCACAATTCTTCAAGAATTGATCCAGAATGGGTCTTTTTCATGGGGCAAGTCTTTCAGGAAGCTCCTGCATGTGCTTTCCACAGGATGCACCTTCCTTCAGGGCACGTCCACTTGCTCTGCATGGGGTCATCCATGGGCTCCAGGGGGACAACCTCCTATGGCCTCCTCTATGGGCTGCAGGAGAATTTCTGCTCCAGCGCCTGGAGCACCTCCACCCCTTCTCCTTTACTGAGCTTGGTATCTGCAGGGCTGTTTCTCTCACAGTTTTTCCTCGCTCCTCCCTATAACACACTGCTGTGCAGCATTTTTAGTGAATCTTAACTGTGATTTCACAGAAGTGCCACCAGCTTTGGCCAACAATAGGTTCCTTTCGGAGCCAGTTGGAACCGGTTGTGTCTGGCACAGGGCAGCTACAGATGTCTTCTCACAGAGGTCATAGAATCATTTAGGTTGATGATCCTAGTGGTCTTTTTCAAGTCCAACCTTCATCCCAACATCTCCCTGACCCCTAGACCATGTGCCAAAACACCACATTACTCATTTTTTGAACACTTTGAAGCCTCCCAGCTAACAAAATTGTGCCATATAAACATAAGGCAGACAATTTTTCAAGGTATTTGCATAAAAATTTGAGTGCTTCTTACTTTTTAAAAAATAAAACTAAAATGTTGATGAGTTAAAAACCATGTTGGTAGGTAATGTTAAGCTAAAATGGTTTCATCTTTAAAATACATGTCTGTCATTCCTTCTTTAAAATCTATGGAATTTTTAATGAAAAAAAATATAGTCTTATTATATTAAAGATGGAAATTAAGCTTAAAAAAAATATTATATGCAGTCACAAGCTCTACAATTCAGCATTCTTCACTTAGATTCTGTACAAGTCCCCTACAAAATATATTCAGTGAATCAAATATTTAACAACCAGATATTTACCATAAACAATTAGAGATAATACAATAGAACAGTTATTATTCCCCAAAATTAATTTATAAGTTTGTTTCAAGGTCATATTCACAGATGAAATAGAAAATGTCTATCCATAAAAGGCATGTTCTGGGTATTGATCTATACCATCAACAAGGGGGCTTTTTTCTTCATTTTATCTCTTCCTCAATGAACCAGTTAGATCCATTTAATATTTGTTGCCATGCTATTTTTCAAATAATACAGCTATTAATTTAAACACTATTGTCCATTCCAAGAAGTACAATCGATAAAACCACATAGAAACAATGTCTGATCTCAATTGTTTCATCAATTCTACTCATCTTGTACAACAGAAGTTAACCTTTCAAAAACTGCATGCGGAAACATTTTGAACCAAAATACTGTCAGCTAAGAATAATATTAAGGACTCACATTTTGTGCAAAACAGAATTGATATTAACTCTTGTGTTCAGAACCTCAATCTGCATGATTAACTACTGAAAGTGGCAAGGGAATGCACACGTTCTATAATCTGTGGATGCATACATATTAAAGAGCAACATAATTACATGTTACCATGAAGTCATTTAGACAAGGATGCAAGGACTTCACTTCTGTATCTTGATACCATATTTAATCTTACTAAAATTGTTATAAAAGAAAATATTGCCATTGTTTGTTTATACCCTTTAAAAACATGAATCAGCCATACATCAACTAATAACATTGTATATTCTTCTAAACGGCTGCAGTGGGTCTCCCAGATTGTCTCACAAATACAGGTTTTGGAGAAGCTAGAGTGTTAGGCAACCGTGTTTTGCTCTGGAATTCATTGCATAACACATTACCCATATCCCTTGTGTCTACTTGCTAAATAAAGCCCTAATCATTCAGATTAAGATGCACAAAGTTCTTTAGGCAGCTGTGGTTTCAGTCTTGCGTATGATCCCCTCTGCTAACCTAAACATCTAACCATCACCCATATTTTACAGCAATCATCCTTCCGTACTCTTCTAACCCTGTGTATAACGTGTTCTTTTATTTGAACTCAAGCTACCATCCCAGAAAAAAAAAAAGACTCCTCAACCAGAAACCAAAGCCATTCTTCACAGGTTATTGACAGTATTAGAGCAAATTAGACAGAGACAGTCTCAGAAATTAGAAAGGTTCAACAGTGACATTTGGATGATAGGAACAGACAAGTTGAGGTAGGCTGGAATCCTTAAAAAAGCCACTCTCTCTTTCCTTAACTCCCATTTTTCATTCAATGGCATTATGCTAAGAACCTCTCCAAACCCCTGTCTTCACCACATATGGCTGTCCAGGTCTCCAATGCCATAACTGATTGGAGATGAACTCATTGCTGGAGTGATTTTTCTCATCAGGCTTTTTCTACCTTAGTAACTTTTTGCTGCTGTGAATAGAGTTCATTGTGGCATTAAGGGTTCACCACAGTCCTTCTCTCCTCTAATACTGTTTTTCTTTCCTTCACTCATGTTGTCAATGGGTGTTTCGTGTCATGGAAGACTGTGGTGGTACTAATTCCTTTGCCTGCAGCCAGAGGCCAGGAGCCCTGAACATTGTGAGCAAGTATGCTTGGGCTACTATGGCAGGCCCTGGCAAGGAGTCTTGGCTGGAAACACTGCTCAAGACCATAAGACTGCTCAACCCTTGTGGTAATGCACCACAGGGCATGGTTCCCAATCTAAAAGGAAGAATCTACCCCTGGCACAGTAGATGCCTCCATTCACAGCTCTAGAAGGAAAAAGTTTCCATCAAGATCATGCTATTTCCCCCTGAGACTAGAGCAGGCAGAGGCAATACTGTCACCTGTAGATGGCATATTCCAGCCAAGAAGTTCTGTCACCAAGCTGAAGGGCCAAAAGGAACCTTGTGATATTCAGCAATGACAAAATCCTGCACTTGGGAAGGACAAGTTCCCTGCAATAGCAAAGCAGCTGTTGCTTGGAGATGGGCTGGGCGTCATTCTCCTGGTGGTGTGTGACTACTTTTGCATTACTTCTTTATTTTGCCTCTTTTTCCCCCCTTCACTTGTTAAACTGTCTTTACCTGATTCTTTTCTCTATTTTACCCTTCCGATTCTGCCCTCTATCCTGCTGCTGGGGAGTGAATGATGACTCAGTGGGGGCTTATCTGCCAACTGAGATCAACCCATCGCTCCATCCAGAGAGGCTGTGCAATCCTGGAGGTTTTTGAGACCCCACTGGACAAAGCCTTGAACAACCTGTTTTGACCTCAGAGCTGACCTTGGTTTAAGCAGGAGGTTGGACTGAAGATCTCCTGAGATCTCCATTTCAGTCTGACTTGTTCTGTGATTCCATGACTTGCAGTTCTTGTAATTCAGAGAAAGAAACAACTGCAAACAAATCAGTTCCCACCCTAGTCTTTAGATAATAACTGTTATCACTCCACCAGATGATGGATTACATAGTTTCAGCTGACACTGAAATACAATTTTTAATTTTCTCCTTTAAACTGATAACCAATAGTTTTGAAGACAATCTTACCCTAAAATCACCTATGAAAAGGCAAACGCTGCAGGGGCATTCATTTTTATGTTAAGGAAACAGATGACTGAGCTCCATCTTTGCCTTTTGACTTTGATAAAAGTTGTGAAGTTGTCAGAACTGTGATACTAACAGATAGAGCTGATACTAACAGAGTTGATCACAGATGTCTAATATTCTATGCAAGTAACATTTAAAAAAAAACAAAACAAAACAAGCAAACAAAAAGCCCAGCACAGCAGGTGAGCATCTTTCTGGCCACATCTCCAACCTCAAACTATTTGCATTACAAAGAAATAATGAAAATGCTGATATGATATAGTGTGATGTGATATGATATGATGAAATAAATACTGGTAAAGGAAAATCCAAAGCAGGTGTTTGTTATGTAAGATATTCTCTAGAGGCAGGCTATATGTGTGAATCACAATTCAATGTTCCTGAGCCATCTCAGAAATACAGAAAAATAATATCGTTACGTTTAAAAGTAGATCTCAAATACAGAACCTCTCTGTTTTAATCTTTCCCAAGAGAAATTACCTATTGTAACATACCCTAAATCTAGTCCGAGTTACTCAGACTGCCATTATTCAACAGTAAATGCACATAGATGACATTACATTATTTTTTATTTAAGCAAATAAGAATGTTACTGTTTCTCACTGCCTGACTTTGAACATTTATTGATTGGTTGGGTTGTTGGGGTTTTCTTTTTTTGCTTTCTCTCACGCAGCTTTTAGAGTCTCAATGAAAGTGAGAGCTTTCTGGATTATTACTTAGTTATTGGCATAGAAAAACATAAAATAAAGGAAATATCCACAGCTAAGAGTCTCTGAATAATTTATCGCATCATTTTTAGCAGTAAAATAAGGTTTAAAAATGAACGGATCTTCAGAGGAATAAAAAATAAGAAACAAGGCTCTTCCTTCAGTTCTCACTTTCCTAAGAGATTCAATATTCAGCAGGACAGAGAAATGATTTGTCTTACAGCTTTTTTTGCTTTGACCTTCATCAGGACTCTGTAGCTACCAAAGCTTACTTAATCTCTTCTGTTCCTCCCAGTCTTCACTTCTGCTCCCTAGTCTTGTCAGACTTGTCAGTTCCCTCTGCTCCTTTTGAAGATGAAAACATATTTCCTTCTGTTTCTGTACCCTATAGAAATTCAAAGTCACTGAGTTCTAATTGTCCAGGTCCGAGATGCAGAGAGGGCTGCTCTGGCTTGCACAACCCTTGTCTTAGGGATGCATTTTGACATTACGGAATAGCAATTGTTTTGGGGAAATGTTCCCCAAGTAATCAAGCTAAGCAAGGCACGTCCTTTATTTTTAATCAGCAGCTTACTTTCTGCATTTTGATGATCACAACTCAATTTAGTTAGCGTTGTTTTATTTTTCATCTCCCAGAGTCCCTGAATTTGTTTTACCTGTAACTTCAATCTTCTGTTCTCTTCTTCCAAGCTTTGCTTTTCTGCTTCATGTCCCCCTCTCTTTCCCCATTCAGAGGTATTCTCAAACTGCAGTCTTTCCAGCTGGGAAGGGTTGGGGTGGGAGGAAGAATAACCAAAAGAGAGAAAAAGAAAGAGGAATAATATGATTTTAAAAGCTGGATGAGGAAATCAGCCCAAGATGCAAGTTTTCCATGTTTCATAAAGTTAAGTACTTGAAAATAAAAAAACCCAAGAGAGTAACTTTTCATTAATTGTACAGAAGTAAAGCATAGGTAATATTTTAATATAGTAACTGGTAACCAAATCTTATTTCCTTGCCTGCTCTTTATGGAAAAACAATATTAAAAGAAAAAATAAAATAGTTTGTTTTAAATAACATTGAGACCAATTTTTGCCTGACAGTGTCAAAGTTCAGTTTTTATTCCCCAAAAGATGAAAAATCAGCACATTTTTAGCTATAGTCTGCATACACTTTAGAACGACTACAATGAAGACTCATTAAACTGAAGAAGTTCTAAAGTATGTCTCTGGTACTAGAAATCACTATCGTAATAACCAGAGGAAGGATTTCCACACTACTATGTTTTCTGAGGTCACAGTAATAGTCTTAAGGGAAACATTGTCTTTTATGGCCAATGCTATAACCTTAAATTAGGATAACCAAGCTTTCTGAAACAATTTATCTACTCCACATATCAGACGAGTTAAACATATCAACAAAAAGCCATCTTACAAAATCACATCAAGTAATTATCTAAGAAGTGATTTTATTTACCCTTTGGAAGCCACTAGACAGAGGTTTTACCAATAATATATGAAATGTTCCTCAGATTTCAAAAGAAAAATTCTTAAAATGAATTTATTTTTATAGCACAAAACAGGTACTTATCAGTTTCTAACAGGTATTTATTGCAAGATTATTACTGTTACTTATAAGAAGACTAAAAAGAGATTAAGACAGATTAAAAACTGTGAAAATGAAAGGCTCTAGTTCTTTCAAGTGAGATAAAAAAGAGAAATTCTAACATATAAAAGTCAAAATTTTAAGAACTTTACAATTTTCCATTCTGTGAGAGCTAAAATTGATTATTTGATAAAAGTAGAGACTGATAAGAGTGCAAGGCACTTCTTCATTGAAGAAGCAGGATATCTGTGCCAGCAAGGCTTTAAAAAGAGCCAGAAGGGTGTACCTTTTCAGATATTTGTTACTTTTATTTTAAAATCAATTTCTGGCAAATAATGAAAAGCTACTGAACATGAAGAAAAGAGAATGAGTCATTACAGCATCAGAAAACATAATTCAGACTGTGAATTGTAACAATGTGATTATCTAGCTAAATCAAATAGTCATCTTGTCTGTTCCCACCTTATTTCTGAGCAAATCAAAACAATTAGAAACACCATAAAGTTAGAGAGGATCATTCAGATTTTTGGAAGTAGAAATGTTTTTTGAGTTTCTCTAGTAAGGACAAAAATCATTTTTGAGGGAAAATAACAAGCTACTGTTTACTAACAATGGTAATATTTTTCCAGGTATTTCTCTAACTAATATTATATATACGATAAACTAGAGGATTCCCCCCCAAAATTAGTAAAGTTGGGGGAAGGAAAAAAAAAAAAAAGAAAGAAAAAGAGAAGACAAGGCTCTCCATCCCCTCTGCTCTGCCTTAGTGAGGCCACATCTGGAGTACTTGTCCAGTTCTGGGCTCCCCTGTTCAAGAGAGGCAAAGAACTACTGGAAAGAGTTCAACAGAGACTACAAAGGTGATGAGGGAACTGGAGCACCTCACTGACAAGGAAAGTCTGAGATACCTGGGGCTGTTCAGCCTGGAAAAGAGAAGAATGAGAGGGGATCTTAGCAATGCTTACACACATCTAAAGGGTTGTTGTCGAGAGGGTGGGGCCACAGGAAGGCCACAGGAATCACATACCTCTATTTAGCATCAAATCTTTTTTCTGGGTTTTTTTTTTTCCCCCTCCTCAAAATGTGCAGCTTTACAGTTGTTCAAATATCATCTACTGGACTACAATCACAAAAAAAGGTATTTTTTCTAAATAAATATGCAGGCATAATGTCTTACAAATACCCATGGAAGATTTAGAACACCAGAAAGCCCTATGTTCTTGCAAAGCACTTGCCAAAAGACACAACTGAAATTCTAATCCTGAAAGTTCACCTTTTCACAATGATGACACTAATCAATACCAATTCATTTTTGGCAGATTTCAGGTAGAGAGAAATCACAAAACCCTCCAAGGCTGAATTTCAGCCAGGCAATTAAGCACAAGATGAATACCAAACCAAGACCTGATGTCAAAGATAAATTTACTTATCTCTGCGTCTGTAAAGTTTCAATTCACAGCACCCAAGATGTCATTACTGGAGCTCCAATAATGATAAATATTTATTATACCATAAAAAGAGCTCCATAATAAAGTCAGAAGAAATTACTAACTTGTACAATTTCATGAATAGAAAATTCTGCTACAATTGGTTTTATTATAAATCGTCCAGCAAAGTACCACAACTTGTATTTTCTAAAATACTAATTTTCAGAGCGTTAGTAATCAGGGTTGGTTTATTGTTCATTAGAGTTGTCCCAGACTATACCTGATACTTATTCCAAATAACATTTTTCATATAATGCCCACATAGGAAGTATTTACTCTCTCTTTTCTCTTTGGTAAAGGACATGCAAAAAAAGTAAGGTGTTAGATCCCAACTTCCAGATTTCAAGTCAGAATAGCAACTTCACAAGGTCATCATGTGTCATTGTGTCACTCCCAGCTAAAAAGTTCAGCCTTCTCACAAGCAGACAGAATTTGTCCCCCGTGCCTGTGCAATGCATTCCCAATCCCACTCACAATCCCAAACCCCTGCCAGGGTCCTTCCAGCTCCAGGAGTTCAGCTGGCAGCACTCAAAGCCAGATAGCTGATGTGAGCTGTAGTAAAGAGCTGGAAGAAGATTCAGCAGAGGGAAGTTTCCCTTTACCTCAGGGTTACTTTTAATCCAAATATTCCAGGCTCCATCCTTGGTGGAGCTACGTTGCAAATATTTACATATTCACATTTAAAACAGACAGGAGCTGTTAATATGAATGTAATATAGATTGCAGAAATAAGCTTTGGTACCTCTGTTGTTTGATGTGAAACACAGATATTCCTGAATTGACTAGTCTTATCTTTTGAGATGAACTTTTCAACATACTTTACCTTGAATCAAACTTAATGTCTGAAATTATATATTTTAAGTAATCTAGTAGAAAACTGAAATATTGCTATTAAAAAGGCCATGAAGAAGAATTTATTATTTCTTGTAAATATGAAAATAACTGAAAATTAGTGACCAAATCTTTGTTGGTAACATCTTTGTTAATTAATCTGCCTGAAGTAATGAAGGATGTACACATTTATTTTAATTGAGACTTGAAGAATATTATTTTACATTACTTTTTCTGACTTTTTATATTCTATATTAAGAGATAATCTGATCAAGTCATTACAACCTTTAAGCACCTGGCATGCAGAATAATGAGCATGTGTAAAGATACATGTGGATACTTGCAGAACAAAAATTCAGACAAAGGAAAAGTACTGCTGCTTACAATATTTTTCCGATGACATTCATGAATCTAATTTTACTTGTCAATTGTTATTCAATCATATTTTCAAAACAATTTAAGCAACTCTTAACTTTTCAAGTAGTACAAGTACTGCATGTATCAGATGTGAGAAATATTTCCTAGGCAAGTTCATCTACCTGTTCCATGAATTAGCTTCACTTTCTTAATTTAATTAGGAGCTTAATGGCTTAATGGTTTCTCATGATAGAAGCAACAGTATGTTCATGACAAAGGCCTCAGAAAACCTGTGAATGTACAATATTATTGCAGCTTTTAATGGTGCATTTGAATCCATAAAAAAAAAAAAGTTGGGTTAATTATACGTTTTTTTAAGGGAGTTAAAAAATACAATGTTATATTCTCTTGCTGTTCACCTTAGTCCAGAGGTGAAATACAGATATTCACAGCAGTAATGCCCCATTCAAGAACTGCACTACTGTTCTTTTAAATGACATTTTTCTAACTTCTAAGAGTTGTATTTTTACATAAAAGATGAAGGTACATTCATAGAAAACATATAAACTTAAACACTTTGGAAAGCTGCTTCTCTTATTATTCATGTGATTCTTCCAAATTGAGTAGGGAGACTAAAGCAAAGCAAAAAATCAGGTTTGGAATTAAGGTAGGAAGAACAAGTAAAATCAAGTGTTTCATGAACTCTTTAATGTAATTTTGTGCCAAAAAAAAAAAAAAGCTTCCAGGGTTGTGGTCTTTAGAGCACACCCAAGTCCTCTCAGTTCTCTTCAGGACATAAGAAGGGTCTTTTTATAACTTGGTGCTTTAGCTTCGGGAAAAGAAGAAATGCAATTACTAAAGGCAAGACTAGGTGTTAGCTCAGATTTTTGAGAACTTATCCCTGTCATTAAAAGAAGGCAAGACAAAAGAAAATTTAAAAAGCTTCAGGGCTCTTTTTCCCTCTAGAAACAAGATTTGGAATGCTGTTTGTCTTTCAAGTGAAAAAAAACTCACCCATCTTTCTTTCCAATTACGAGCCCCACGCCTTGCAAGAAAGTAACTTTTCCACGTACAAAAAAAAACAGAAGAAAAAAAAGAAAGAGAAGTTACATATGCTAATGGGTTCTGTAGACTGTTTAATAGGCGTACAACTAGAGCTGCTCTGGGATGGACTTATTCCCCCTCACTGAGCCTGAATGCCCCCCTGGGATCTTTTATCTACTCCACGCTACACAGTCTCAAAGGGCTGAAAATCACCTCACCCATTGCGCAAGCAACTTGTGCAGACCTGCTTTCCCTTCCACTATGCAGCCAGAGAAAACAAGTCTTGTGAGACCTAATACAGCAACATAAGGAAAGCAGCTAGGTGACCTTTTCTCAGCGAGAAAGTTGAGCCAGATGCTATTGAAAATACAACACAAGGCAAACATTCAAAAAGTGTTAGCTGTTTTGAACCAACCTAATGAGATTTTGTGGGTATATATGTGTATATAAAACACATACTTACATGGATATATGCATACAGATAGACGTGTTCTTGTGTTTAAATGGAACCTGGCATTTTAATTTTTTTTTCCACCTTTCATTACATCAAAAAACTACATCTTTTAGATTCATCTATTGCTGCCTTAAAGTCCTTTCACTTTTTGGACAAAAACTTTTCACACAAAAGTTTCACAAACTTATCATTTCTAAATAACTGAAAGTTCGGCTGAAAAATGCAAATCGATTGAATAGCAGCGATACCTGTCTCATGTTTACAATAAAAAGAATTTCAGGGTTTTTTTCCCATGTTAAATATACATTGTTGTATGTGTACACAGAATGAGTATTTTAGACACTCTTGGGTAGAACTACAGATTCTGGTTTATAAAGGATTTTAAAGCCTAAGAAACAATTTGCAACATGTGAAAGAAACCTGGGTGTTTCATTTTCCCTTTAAAAATGAATATTTTCTCTCCAAAAAATGTCTCCATAAACTTGCACTGAATTTTATTTTTCAATAGGAAGACCAGAATAATGGTGGAAGCACAGAGTGAGGTCAAGGTACTATCAGTGAAGTGGATAATTGCTGAGGTGAATAGTGGAAATGAAGTAAAATGACCTTTTGAAACCAGATAACTACATCTTGGAGCTAACCTACACCATTTTATGACTAAAATGAAAGACATAGCCTTGAGAAAAACAGGTACAGAAAAAGGAACTCCTCCTGTTACAGTTCATTAGTGGGAAAATCTTAATGCTCTAGTTCATTTTAAGGCAAAATAAGTTGTTGAGCCTCAAGAAGTTTCATTGAAACAAGATTTTTCTCCCTCCCTTTAGCCAAGAGAAGATGGAGTAGGATGGAGGACGACAATTAGGCTGCCTACTCATTTTTAACAGGAGTAATGGCAGCAAAAGGAAGGATAACAAAGAGGTGTAATAGTCAATATGGTTTCAGATGGAAAATGGAAAGTTTTCCACGCCCCTCAGGATCAAGGGAGATTAATAAAGCAGAAATTTTTGTTTAGCTTTAGCACAAACTTTTGTTAGCTTTCTGTAAAACTTGGGGAAAGATAGGAAAGTATACTTAGAGAGTTATGATCTCCAGCTTTCTAAAGGAAATATTTAAAATAAAGATGGACAGAACACAAACATTATGGTAAAAAGCTGTAGTTCTGATTTGATCTGACTGACAATAATATCAGAAACAAAAAATGCCAATTTAATCGAAAAATTCTCTCTGCAAAAAGGTTTTTATTTTACAAAACTGGCACTTTTTAACAACAGCATTTTCTGAAAAAGATTCTCCAAACATCTTAAATAGAAGTTATCCATACAAGATGCTTCACATTACATGCAAGGCCCTTCCACAGCAGAACTGACTGAAAACAGAAGACTTTAACTTATTTATTTACAGTGAACTTAACTCAATCCCATCAAAATATTAACTTCTAACGCTATCTGTCATCATACTAATACTCTACAAGTAAATCAAATATGGCCTACAGACTTAGGACCCAGAGAGGCAATAATTCCTGTTTAAACTAATAAAAAGAAACCTCTGGCAGCCTCACTCAAATACCTATTAAAAAAAAAAGAAAAATCTGTTTCAGCTTGCACAGATCAAAAATGAAAATTTAAAATCAATATGCTTTTTTTGTGCTTTAAATGGCTGCACAAGACTTTTTTGGGTTTTAAAGCAGGATGAATGAATAGACATTATCAAGATTCTTAATATACTCACTATATTGTTCATAGAGGTAATTTTCACTCATCTATGCTACCAATTATTCTGCAAACTTAAAGCAAAAAATACATTGAACTGAAAGCTTAGCAAGCCACAAGTTGATTATGAATTAAGGATCGTGTTACCCTCCTAAAAATGCAAACCTGTTGAAACAACTATAAAGCTTCATAGATAAATTAGTTGAGTTGACTCTTACAGATCTTTTCCCCACAGTTACTTGCAAAACTCAGCACAAGAAAACTCTGTTTCTGAAGCAAATGTTCATTTTCTGACTCAGATAGGAACACTACCTCGCAAAAAACCCCTCATATCCAACGACCCTTTCAAAGCCAGAACCAACAACTCCACAGCTGTGCAGCTTTACTAATGATCTTCCAAGTTATTGCACATTGACAAGAAATGCAAGGACAGAGAATCTGCCATTTCACAGTGGTAGTTTTGTTTCGTTATGAATTGTTGTCAACTTCTAAAGCATCAAATGTCTTGTAGTTGCTAGATGGAATGGCAAAAGTACAATTTGCTTAAATGTGGCACCTGGGTAGATTAAATCAAATAAATTAAAAAGCAGTCTCTGCCTGAGGAGTCTACCATCAAGTGGAAGCATCACGTTTCTTCATTAGAAGTGCATTGTGAAACATTGCTACAATTGATAAAATAGTTACAATACTGGGCCTGAAGCTCTTTTGTCAATGGTCTAAAAGGAATGGTATCACACTGATCAAGATACTCTCTCAGCACAACTGGGAGAAACAAAATATTGGTATTAGAAGATAAGGAATAACCTCATACAGGCAACAGCATCATCAAAGAGAACAAACAGAAGAGATCAGAAAATCATAGAATCATTCTGGTTAGAAGAGACCTTTAAAATCATCAAGTCCAACCATTAACCCAGCACTGCCAGGTCACCACTAAACCATGTTCCTCAGCACCACATCTACATGTCTTTTCAATACCTCCTGGGATGGTGACTCCACCACCTGGGCAGCCTGTTCCAGGGCTTTACAACCCCTTCTGTGAAGAAATTTTTTCTAATATGCAACCTAAACCTTCCCTGGAGCAACCTGAGCTATTTTCCTCTTGTTATTCGGGAGAAAAGACCTCGCTACAACCTCCTTTCAAGTAGTTGTAGAGAGCGATACTGTCTTCCCTGAGCCTCCTTTTCACAGTTTGATTGCTGGATGTGATCCTGTGAAATCCCATTTGGGTTTAGGTCAGAAGTGTCTACAGAACTTGGTTCCATTCCATTGCATACCTCCCTTTGGGAAAGGTATAAGGGGAAGATAGACTTCACATAAGCAAAACACCTATGCCCAAGTGGATAAGAAATACTTTCAAGAATCTTAATTATCTGCAGCATACCTTTTATTTTGTTTGGGGGGTTTTTGCTTATTTGTTTTGAGAGTTCTGATGCTGGAAGTCTATAAGAGCTTGGTAACAACTGGAAAAGCTCCTAATGTCTGAAAGGACATTAGGAAAAGCTCCTAATGTCTGGCTGTTTGCTTCGAAGCCCAGCACTGCTGTGCACGGGTGTGGTGCTTGCTGGCAAGCAGAACTGTTACTTACCATGTGTGACTCTAGGCGGTTTTGCAACAATCATTTACAGTGTATATGACTGTTCATAGAGTTCTTTTCCTTTTTTACCTAAAAGAAGTAATGGGACTACCAGAATCCATAGCACTCCTTCCACAGGAAGGGAAGACAAACGTTGGCTACCTTTTTATTTGACAAGTACTTCAATATAGGCAAAAAATAAATTTACTCTGCTGTTTCTCTTATTGTGAGCAAGTCTGCCAAGAACACCATTTAGTCCATCAGGAACTATACTGAAAGCATGATGAATGTTATTGTGCCTGACAATTTCTTGAGACACCAAGCCCTGCAACAGATTGAACTTCTAAATGAATGTTTATATTCATAACAATGCATGTATCTGAGCACCAGCATGTTTAGTAATCAAATATTTCTTCCTTCTGGTACTACTCAAATGTTTAAGTCTGCTGCAAGCTGATATCATTGCACTATGTTGACATTAAAAGAAAAGTTGCTGATTTACTGGCATTTATTTTCCTCTTCCCCATCTGCACACAGAGAAAATTCCTTTGTGAGTGTGATTGATTTACCACAAGTGATTTATGCAGGAATATAACTTGTCCATAGAAACATAAAAAAACTTAAAGGCTGAAATTTTACAACAATCACTAATAATATATGCGGAAAGGCAGAAGTAAGTTGAAGAAAAGGGGAACGCTGGGAGCAAGGTGGGGAAAATCATCCTTGATCTCACATATCTTTCTAGCTGCTCTTATCAGTTCAAGTTGATACAGACTCTGTATTATGCTAAAATTGACATCCTCACTGAAAAACTAGGAACAGTGACCATCTTAAATAATCCCCAATGCAGTTTTAACAGACCACAGTAACATGCATAGCAGGACGCAACAGTCCTGATATTTCAGATGTTGTTTGCTGCATTCATGTCTAAAATGTAGCATCTGCACGGATCATAATGTACCTGCTGGAGCCCCACTTGAAACAAATCACATGAAGAATTTAACATCAGCCATCTGCTGTTCAGGACAATATATGCAATTCAAGGATAAAAAAGGTTTTCTGACAATGAATATCAGAGAAAATTATGCGTAAGTCCTATCTGAAATTCTACTTTCACTGAAAATCATTAAAAGCTTCAGAGTAACTACTTTTACCTATGTAAACTGTGAGAATAGTAAAGAGAATATCACAGAATCATAGAATGTTTTAGGCTGGAGGGGACCTCCAGAGGTCATCTGGTACAACCTTCCTACACAAGTAGGGACAATTCTACCTAGGTCATGTTGCTCAGAGCCCCATTAAGCCTGACACATCACGCACTCATTTTTACTGTAAAATTATGAAGTGTTTTTATGTTTTACCTTATTGTAAATAAAAGGGGTATTTACATTTTTTAGATGGAAAAAATAAGGAAGACGACAAAACAAATAGTGAAACCTTCTTGCTGTATTCTAGCCTTCTTCACTGTAATCACAATTCATAAACAGAGACCAGAAGAATATCCAAACTGTCAATGTCTACAAAGTTGTACAGCACTGCTTATTTCACATTTTCATATGTGAATACCAAGCTACTGCAAAGAATATCTAGCTTAGAACTAGAAAGGACTGTTAGAATAAAGATATAAAAACACATGGTATAAATAAAATATCTGATAGCCATAATATGTAAAGATAATTCTGTCAAGCAGACATCCTTGTAGGCTTGCCCAGAAAGCATGAATGTATGAATATTTGGACTCAATGATCTCCAGAGGTCCCTTCCAACCCCTAACATTCTATGATTCTAAGAGTATGAATTTTTCTTTTTGTACATCCTATGCTATTTTAGGTGTCTCTTCTCCCACATAATGTCTATTTACATAATTACATGATTCTCCTTAGAACCCTACTATCTCAGATTCCCCTTGATTTAGTATACCATTAAGCAAATAAAAAATTCTCTATCTCCACTGACCTCCAAAATAGATTTTACTGTTGATGGAGAACAACACTAAATCCATCAGGTAAATTGTGACTCAGCTGATAATTAGAGTTAGGATTTTAAACTGAAGGGAAATAGCTGGTTTCCTTCTGAAATCTATGTCCACCAAATGAAAGTAAAACACAAAAAAATCTGCCTTAGTTACCTGCAGGAGAAACAAGTCTGCACTTGTACTATCTTCAAGCCAAAAGAAAGTCCACAATACCAATACTTGCCAGTGCCCCAATCTTGGTGGCAATTAGATTGACTGGAAGGTTGTCCTATCAGAAACTGAAAATGTATTTTACACAGGCAACACGCTGCAGTTAGTACTCCTACGAGTACTTTTCATTTTGCAGCCAACGAGTCTTAACAAAACTAGGTCCACTGAAAAGCATCCACAATCTGTTCAAGACACAGTGGCCCTTTGCCACTCTGGTCCTTTATTCTACAGCCCTACTATCTGAAAGATAGTATCCTGAAATATATTACTCCTTTTTAGCAATAAATAAATAGAATCCGAAACAAGGATTCCGGGTCCTTGTAATTCTGATTGTACCTCTTTAGTCTTCCTCTAATAGATGTTGATCAGTATAGCAATAAGCTGTATGCAAAACAGTGTGGTATTAACAGAAGATATTTTTCAAATGCAAAAATAATACAATTTTTTTTCTGAAATAAATAAACTTTATGAAGTGTTGATGCCAATTCATCAGTGTACATATTCAGAAGTTACACACTAACAAAGAATTCATACAAAGCACCGGTGTACTTACTGCTAACTTAATAGGAAATCAGCTTTCCAGAAGACCAAGTGGCATCAAAAGGAGATATCAATCACAAATTAAATTAAAAACAAACAAAAAACCCATCACCAAGCAGTGAAGGTTTTAATTTGATGTTTTTGTTTGCTTTCATATATATATATATATATAAAAATAATCTGATTCAAGACATTATTGAAATACAGAAATTAACATTCTTACTGTGCGGAAAAATTACACAGCTCTTGTCCTTTATTTTAGCAAATGTATCTGGAGGAAAAGGGATGGACGATGATGTGTGTTCTAATAGCAACATAATATTAAAAGAATTCCTCTAGACAAAACTACAGAAGAATGAAGTCGTCTTATGTAACAGTTCTATTGAGATATAAGGCAAATGGTAAACTATTTGTAGGCTGTCTTGGAAACTGAGACGCTTTCACCCATGGTCTGAAGAGAACAAATATATAAATGCTTTATTCATTTCTATAGCCAGGCAATACATCAAACAAGCCCTCATGTCCTGATCAACTAAGTTACTAATGCATACGAAAAATGAACCATGTACTTTATTATCTTTCAGAACAGAACTCAGCAATCTGTAGTTCAAGATGCAAACCTCATACATTACCAGTCCACACAAATACCTGTCATTTTTCTTATCAGTAAACTGTGTCTCAGCTGAGAGAAGCACAGGAAAAACTGATTCCTTGGTCACATATGTATATATATATATATAAAAGCACACTTGATTATCATGAGCACTAGCGCATCTTCTATAGGCAAATCCACTTAGTGACAGTTATAAAAATAATAAAGACTAAACATGAACATCTTGCTCTGCCTTGCAAAATAGAACAGAATACCAGCCTTACCTCAATGTTCATTCTCAAAGTAGCTTTGTCTCATTATTTGCTAATATAAATATTTCACAACTTTACCACCATTCCCATTTGGGGAGCTCTCATATTGCAGTCATAAAGGTAGCAGGCCATATATTTGCATATGTCAAAATAAAATATTTGGGAAAGAACCATTCCCAAATTTTATCATCAATATTGATATTGACTGAATTTCTAAGTAGCCTAGATGACATAATCACTGTGTACATCCTCCTGGTTGAAGTTGAAAGTGTTCTGGTTTCATCCTCTTCTTGAGTTTCTGGACATTTTCTCAGGGAACATTCAGGGACTCATGGGAACTCTCTGAGGTACTTGTGGGTAGCTGCTGTGGCAACATAAGGAGCCACTGAAGTAACTGTCCCTTCACTATTAGAATCTTGGACCCAGGCAGAGCTTCAGAAGGATGAAGCCCTGCAAGTGTCAGGCTGCAGAGAGTTCTTTGAACCTCTTGCTGGGCACATGGTTTCCTAGCCTGCAGGAGGTGTGTAGTTGTCAAGGAGCTGTGCTTCCTTGTAAAGATCTGTGGGAGGATGCCATCAGACTGTACAGTGCCAGAAAGAATGAGAAACAGATGGATTAAATCTTCTCTGAGACCTTGCAGCTTCAAGGGCCTGAACCATCAACTGTAGGGGAGAGACATGAAGGGCCTATGCCAATGAAGCTGGACATTGGAAACTCCCATGATGATGAAGGCTGGAAGCTGGTGACTTTTTGCCATAGGAAGAAGGTTTATGCCCCACCTGATAACCTACACTTTCAGAACAGGTTCATTGCCCCTGCAGTTGATGAGAAATCTCTCTGGGGGGTGAGCCTGAGCCACTCAGGATCACTAGAAGGAAGCAGTGAATAATAGCATTAGGAGAATCCCTACTGCAGAGAACGGGGACATCCATCTGCTGATGTGACCTGCCAGAGGGAGGTTTGCTGCATCTTAGATAGAATGAATGCCCCCACAAGAAAAATGGAAATTACTTACAATTAAATTACCAATAATAAACGGTCCAAGTCATTATTTATCTTCTGCTCAATCCTAATATTATTTTTCAGATCCAACTGTGATTAAGACACTCACCTCTGGCTCACACCACAAGACCTTCTCAGTACAGATCTCCACTGTCCTAACCTTCCTTGGGCCCCCCAATTCCAGCTCCACTCCAACAGGAGCACCCCTAAACTACCTCGTTTGCTCAACCCTAACTCAAGCTTCTGGCTCAGATTGGGACAAAGAACCTTACCTCCAGAACTTCTATAAGTATCACTTACAATCTCACCTGCTGTGTTGCTTATTTTAGACACACTTCAGAAATGTTGCTCTCCTACTATCATGGCTTAGCTATATTTTAAAAGTAATTCTCATAGTATAAAGTGTACCAACAACTACATCAAAGATCATACTGGCCTTACTTGGCTGCATCAAAAAAAATGCTACACTACCTTCAGTAACTTGGCTCTGTAAACTTACTACATGGCTTAATAAAGTCCCCTTTTGTATGGTCTTTTATCCAGTATCAGCATTTTAACTGGGATCCATTCTAGCCTACTTCTTCACATTAGCCGCTTCTAAATGCTTCCCAGTTCCTTGAAATTGCTCATAAGTCAATCACTTTCCATTCTTCCTTGTACAAATCTGGAGAGAGTGACCCTCAGAGTAATTCCTAACTCCAAAGTTGAAGCTTCGGTTCCAAAATAATTCAGTAACTATATACTCACAACTTTAATATTAGTCATCCATGAAGTAGCCTTCGGGTTGAAGGTTACTTTTTGAATAATGACAAAACCCTTCAAATTCAAGGGTCTCCCATAACAGAGACTGAATCTAAAAACTCCTTTGGATGTACTGGGCATCTTTTTGTAACATCCTTCTTACTGCAAGCTCTACAAATTGTCAATTTTTGTTATGTTTAGCAAAATACTGGTGTGTAGTTAAGCATGATCTTACATAAAAGTGGCGTGTACAACATACCCATTTGCTACATTCCCAAATGCAAGAGATATTTGAGATGGAATTAATATGATTTAATTCTCAAACTGCATTTTCTTTTTTGCCTAAAGCTCAATATAATAACTATAATTCCGACCAAGATTAATC
Organism: Eurystomus gularis; assembly: GCA_013400335.1. NCBI lineage: Eukaryota > Metazoa > Chordata > Aves > Coraciiformes > Coraciidae > Eurystomus > Eurystomus gularis. The sequence continues at coordinate 34,857 of VZZY01002090.1, forward strand.
TAAATGAACATTATACAGTGGTTTATTTAAATTGTTCTCTAACCTCAGTCAAAGAAAGAATTCACATTTCAGCTAACCCCTTGCAGAATACTGCTTCAAATTTATAAGGGACGCATTTTAGTCAAAACTGTCAAAACTTCACAAGCCATCACTCATCTGGAGAGTGAGAACTCCAACACGCGAGCAAGTGCATAGCTACTTTTGCTACTATGCATGTAGAGGTGGATTTTCTTAATCCAGGGAATAAACAAGTAAAAATGTTCATGTTAACTAACAATCAACTGACCTAGTATGCATCTGAAATTAATTTTCCAAAAAATGATCATACCTTAGTCTTTATTTTTTTACCACCAAGGACGCAAAAACTGGAGCTCTTGACATTCACACTGAAAGGGTTTTGTTTATTTGCTTTACAAAGAGTAGCAAGATTTTCTTGCAGCTGATTGGATTATGACAGAACACAGCAGGGGTGACAGTGGTAATAGATTAAAAAAACTGTTAAAAAAAAACAAAGTAAATGTCAAAGATTGTTTTAGGCATAAGGATTATAGCAATTATTTCTCCTAATTTAATTTGAAATCTCAAAGGGCAGCTGGTTTGGAGCATTCTTAACCAAAAAGATCTGAAGCAAAGCATGAGCTTTCATCCATTAATTTGCCTCAGTGACATCTTAGCTTTACAAAAAAAAAAAGAAAAAAAAAGACTGCTCACTGTGCATGCTTAAAGGTTCAATACTAGACATTTTGTCTTATATTTCAAGAGAATGTGTAACAGGTCTCTGCTGAGAAATTTATCCTTTTTTTTAAATGACATTTTAAACCTTTTATTAAGCTCTGCTTATTTCCCTTTTCAGTTAAGTATTGTTGCAATACTGAAATCGCCCAGTTTAAGAATTGTTGTGATCTGAAGTTAGTTTACTTAGAATCATAGAATCATTCAGGTTGGAAAAGACCCTTGGGATCATCAAGTCCAGCCATCACCCCTACTCTACAAAGTTCTCCCCTAAACCATATCCCCCAACATCACATCTAAGCAATGTTTTAACTTGTGTTACTAGTACTCTTATCAGTAGGAGAAGAGTGGAGGTGTATGTGGCTTTGGGGGTTTTTTTCCTCCTCACAGATAGTACTTTTTGCCAAAATAGGGAATATGGGCTACCTTCTTAGAGAGCTGAGACTGACTAATTGTATGGATTGTCATGGATCATCTTAAGGCTGTGTCTAAGCAGGAATGACCCATGGGGAGCTGTGCAGATAGCTCAGCCATAGCTGTCCACAAGCCATAGACCAAAGAGGGCAGTGCTGCATCACTCAGAGAGCCAAAACCTGAGCTGAGCCTTGAAATCCCTCAACAAATAATATGCCCTGAGTCTCAATCCAAACCACTACTCAGTTGCCTGAGAAAGTAATATAAAGAGAATCTAGAGGCTTTCAGTGTCAGTTTCAGCTGACCACCTTGTGTAACCAGAAGGTACAATCCACTCAGGCATAGGCTTGCCATAATCATGTAAGCCAGAGGATAAAAACCCTAAGGTTTGGGTTAGGAACTGGGAGTCACCTCTTCAAAGCTACATCATGCCTGTATGGAGACCCTCCCCTCTTAGTCAGGACACCAGCCAAGGTCACTTTTCTGGGATTGAGGGCCCTTACCTGGAGGAGTAAGCGAATATTTAGCATGCTCTAAGTTTGTAATCACAGCTGCCCAACTAACACATGTATAATATTTAGCGCCCATTTTAGGCTGTTACAGCGTATTCTCACTTTTAAGTTGTAATAATCCATTCTATCTGTGAAAATCTGCAATAGTGGCATATTAAACCTATAAGTAAGGCTCAGATAAAGTGTTTGCTTAAGCCTTGCAGTTCAATCTGTGAGTGAAGCTCAAAAAGACCATTTGCTTGAGCCTTGCAGCCTAGTCTCTTTTCGCCACACTAATGCCATTCTTTTCCAATACCACGATAAAGAACAGATTTGTCAGTTTGCGTGCCTATAAGTAGAGATACACATACAGACTGTATTAGAAGCAAAAATAAGCTTCTATTCTATTGAAAAGCATGACTTATCACAATTTTAGTCTTAACTTTCAGAAAAAAAATGGTAATTTATCTATAATTTATTAAAGGTAATGTAAAAATTTAGGATTTTTACAGATAAACAGCATACAAATTTAATTGCAGTCCAGACTCTAACAGCTTGCCTCATTTTGCTTTAAGACTTTATCTATTGCTGTGCATTTAGTAACACTATTAGTTATTATTAGTAACTAATTCAAGGACTAGAAAAAGCCATGAGCCATTCTAGGGTACTGTAAAAGGAAGATTATAACCTTTACACCAAAATTATAGGGATTTGACACAAGATGATGAATGTGCATATGCAGAAAATCATCTGAAAAAGAAAGTAAACAATGCAATGGGCAATCTCTCTCTCATTTTAAAATTTGTTTTCTTTGCCGTACAGCAGATTAACACCCTCCATTTCCAACTGATTTTTAAGCCAACCTTCCATCCTGACTTTATGTTTCTGAATTGAGCCAAATGTATTGGTAAAAAAGGAACTGTAAGAAAACAATAAATCAGTAGCGGTCAGCATTGATTGGAAGCACTCACAGCAAGTACCAATTGTCATCGGTCTCAAGAATTTCCTGGACTGTATTGGCATGATGTGCTGCAGATCAGAGCACTGTTAACCCAACTTACTGGAAATTAAATTAATAATATTAAAGAACTAACAAGAATGGGAATTGATAGACAGGAAAATAAAATACTAAGTGAAATTATCTTAGTTTTCAAGTATATTTTTTTTACGCAACTGTTAATGAATCATACCAACAATACATCAAAGCTGACAGCAACAGACAAAATACTCTACATTGAAGTTAGGAACTTCATTTGTAAGATAAGATCACTTATCTTACACATGAACATTGTTGACTTTTCAGATTAATAGTTAAGTGCTGCTGGGAATAGGATGTTTGCTCCAAGTGTATATCTCTAAAAATTAATATATTTTAGACCTCTAGAATAGTAAAATAGTGTGAAATTACACTAGAATTTGTAATCAATTCTTTCTTGTAGGCAAAACAATCCATACCAACATACTTCATAAAAATTTGCAAGTCTGATTGGACATAATTTTAAATTTTCAGGAAAATCAAGATTACAAAGTTGCTTGTTGAATAACAGGCTATTATACCAACTTTACTTAAAGTGCAGGTAATTTGCAGTATCCACCAGATTTCAAAAGTTGCCATGTTCCAGTGTAGCAATCCTTCCCCTTAAACAACAGCCTAAGTTAAAAGGGACAAAACAAACCAGGATTTAAGCTTATTTCCTCTTCTGAATTGAAAGTTCAACAGGATTCAAGAAATGCAGGGCTGACTTTGTTCAAAGAAACATTAAAGCATTGTGTTGTTAAGACTTCAGCTAAACATGGTGTAGAACATTGTCTCCACACAGCTGTCCTTTCAGCATATGAACCTGAAATGCACAGCTTAATCACTTGCTCCAGATAAGCAATTATGTAAGATTATTTTAATAGCGCAATGGTCTGGTGGCAAGTGCCAGTAGAAATAGCTCTACTGTTTTCAGTACTGTTTATGTGACACCTCTCCTGTTTTATCTGATCCATATCTACAATAACACATTATCTTGTTATTTTGAAGTTATAAAGTTCCCTGAAGAATCCTCTGGCACAGTTTTTAATCACCTGTTACTACACAGTTTAAATTAGGAACTGATCCAAAGTTCATTGGCATCAGCAGATTTCTCATTGACTTTAGGATATCACTCATGCTCTTACTAAAGAAACATGCGGTACTCCGTTGATGCAAACAAGGAAAGTTTTGTTATCCAAACAAAACACTCATTAATTTTTCCTAAGATTGAACTCTCTGTTTGAAAGTAAGCTGAAAATGTAATGCTTCGGCCCAGGGGCACTCACTTCAGTGCCAGACAGTTCTCTTTAAGCATGAAGACCAAAGAGAAAAATTCTTTTTACACATTGAACAGAAAAAATAAAGCAGAGAAAAAAAAAATGGTGGGGAAAAAAAGAGCGTGGCTGGTTCTCTTCCTCTCCTACCTCCCAGGAAACTAGTATGCCTTTGTTCTGGAAGCAATACAGCTCTCTTGTACACGGTCTAGCTGTGTCAAACGGGAACTTCCATTTCAGCAGCCACAATGAAACAGTAAATCTGACTTTCTTCCACATGCACAAGTTAGGAAACAAAATTACCCAACTATCCTGAAAGCTGTATGAATAGAACTGTATCCTAGACGGCAGGCATGAAGCTACATTAATTCTAACACATTTCACAGAACATTAGAAGATGCTTTAAAACCAAGAAACTTCATTCTAGTTCCTTACGTGTTTTCCTTTCAAAAGCATGCGAAAAAGAAAAATAAATTAATCCATTTACCATATAGTAAACCTGAAACTCCCATTACTACACAGCAATGGATTTCACAAGCCTTCAAGGTCTGCACAGACTTGTCACTCAACATAGACAGGGATTCCTAAAAGCCCTGTGAGTCCGCAACAGAAACTGTTCATAAGTACAAAGCTGTTAGATCCTGGATAAATAAGGTACCACTTGCACACTTCATATTAACATTATGACAAGAGCTTGTAAGGTGACAGGATTAATTTCCATGGGAGAAAAAAAAAATCCAAGAGATCTTTAGATTGCCTTAAAAAAAAGAGTATTTTATTTTCAAAACCTATGAAAGAGAATAATCCAAGGCTATTTTTTCCAATGAAACATCTCCCCATGTTAGATTTCTAAAGTGACACATCACTATCCTTATCTGGATAAGGGCAGAAAAAAGCAACTACATCATTAAGTAAAAAATACTTAGAACTTTCATTCTGCCTTTAACAACTGGTAGAATAAACAGAATTGATTTTAATGACTGACATGTTACATTTAATTCATCAGTTTGAGGGCTGTTTTTGTTGGTTTTGTTTGGGGGAGGTTGGGTGGGAGGAGGCAGGGTGTTTGCTTGTTTGCTTTAAAAGAAACTGCTTATTTTAGCCCAAGATGATTTTATGCGAATGAATAACAAGCAAACCTACTAGCAGAAATATTTACTTAAACAAGAAACTAAGTGAATACTAAAATACAATCCTGAAAGAGAAGTTCAGGGGATTTAAACATATTTAATAAAGATTGTTTGGGTGTTGATTTTTTTAAAAAACTATAGACTGCAAAAAAATGATTTATGATACAAAACCTAAACTGATGACACTAATACATTATTAGGATGTAACTCTGTCATTATTTTGTACTTCTCAGTCTAAGCTATGAAAAACTATTTTTGTTAAAAATGCAATGCTAACCTTCAGGACAAAGACTGATTCATGTATATAAGCACACAAACATATGTACACACATATATGTAAGTGTGCACATGTGAATATTCCCCCCTCACCTTCAAAGCATTTCCTCTCCAGGTTATACTTTCTGCCAGTGGCAGACCAAGAGGAAAAACAAACCTCTACAAATGATGAGCCTTTGGTGTGGGATTCCTTTCACAGAAAATCAGTACGCACACATTTCTTCTAAACATATTTCCTCACAGAAATAAGTATGAATTTTCATTTTTCCATTGCAACAGAATGTCCTTTATTTAAAAAATTCTGGTCTTGGTTTGTATTTTCATTGCCAAACATGTAATGAAGATGCAGGAAATATTGGCAAGTACAACTCAATACACTTTAAACATCTTGTTAGAAACCAGTATGTGGGAAAAAAAAGTCAATGAAACAATAGATTTTTCCAGCACCTTCCAAATTACATTTGTAGAAAAATAGGCTGTCAAATGGAACCTTGATGTTATGCACTATCACAACTTATGTTGGGCAGTAAAAAACATTCACATTAAGCACATAACATCTTGAGATAACACTAAATATAAACAGGTGTTTATGAAAACAGTGGAAAGAATAGTTAAGGTTCTACAGGAATTCTTGCTTCTTTCCTTACTCTTAAACTACCTGAAAGCTATTGTATTTAGGCAGGGAAAAAAAGTGTGTACCTAAAGAAATTTTTTTAAGTGCTTTTAGCAAACCATGAGTCAGACATGTGTTAACATCAACCCATTTTACTCAGTCTGAAAATCACACCAGCTTTTCAAACAAATGAAGGATTGAGCCCAGTACGGAACGCTCCAAATTCTAGATCTAGCTTTAAAATCATGAGATTTTACCACAGGAAAATTAACTGCACTGAGTTTGCACTCTGTAAAGTCATTTGAGTTCTCAAATAATTCAGATGTGGTTTTCAGAAAGTTGCCTAACGGTATTTTAAAACTCAGCCTTGAGGATTCTGATACCAAAAACTTGTTATAAAGACTCTTTAGCATACTAAAACAGACTACTGGCTGTTCTGTAGTACAAAAAAAATCATGAAAAATTTAAATTTTTGGAACATCATTTTATTCCTATAATACCTAGGCACAGTATGCAATATTTCTGTACATCTTAGGTGAGAATTATGCAGAACAATTCACATTAGCCAGTATAGCCATTAAGGTTACTGTTTTATATCTGATAATAATTGTTTTCTGAAGGATCCAGGGGAAAATGAAAAGGCATTTTTGAGGTCAGGCAAAGAGTATGGGACAGAATAGATGATCTTACTACAAGTATTTAAGTTTCCTGCAAGATTATCAGAGTATCAGTATTTCCAAGTCATGTATATACTAAAGGAATGAGAGTAGCAATTATAGGTAAGCAGCTCTGCAGCACCTTCAAACTATAAGGTCATTTCAGAATAAAGACTTCTGGAAAAGGTAGAAATAATGCAGAATCTTTAACAAGAACTATCGGTTAACAACCTGAGTCTCCAAAGAGGCTGTTCCATTTTAAACAGCATTTAAATGTCTATGGTGAGAGTAGAAGTCTTGTTTTATCCGGAAGCCTCACTCGCCTCACTGGAGTTTCCTCCACCTGCGAAACAATTGGTAGGGAACTGCTGCCATTCTCTTAAAAAACCTGATGCACCTAAGTAACAATATATAGATTGCAAAATATACAGTGTAAAACATCTATGTACTGAGATACAGGACAGAAAACATTTGTCTTAAAAGATGCTTAAAGATTTTTCTTTGCCTCTAGTGCAAAATCAACAACACCGGTGACTTACCTTCAACTCTGTGCAAAGAAAGAGGAAGAACAGAAATGGCTCTGCCTAAGACACTAAATGTTAATTTAGGCCATTCCTTTTCATCTAAGGATACTTCTTTTGATACTGTTGGTGTTCCAATGATACTTATTGGTGTTCCAATAAGCTTTAAGTACCAATTAGTGTCATTCTTGCCTCATACTCTACAAACTGGGATATGAATTTCCCTCATTAATTACCAACACACTAGACAATGTAGAGTAAGGGCACATTCTGTACTTCAGCTTGCAGAAAATGATTTTAAGCACAGAAGTCACTGCCTGTGGTGGCATTTGTAAGTCTACAGTGCACACCAGTGGAGTACAGCAGTATGTGCAGTTTTTCACTGCTTTCAGTCTAATGCAAAATTGCTTCGTAAGTCTTCCACCTTATTTAACTTTTAAATGACCAGAAAAGAACGTCCTTCAGAAATTATAGGCAGGCATAAAATATTGAGGAAGATTTGCAAAGAGCATAAACAAGAATCTTTCATTGTCCATGTTACAACATGAAATAAGTATTGTAAAATCTGAAACTTTAACACTCATTACTATAATTCTGTGCTTACAAACATCAGGGCAACACTTCAAGGATTTGCCCTGTTTTACAAAGAGTCCAAAGACCTAACCAATCAGCCCCAGAGACTCGTTTGTGTCTTTCAGACTGTAAGGTTAAATTAATTGATCTGTAAATTAAGCTGTATCTGACAAAACTGGATAGTCTGTTTCCAGGGGCATTCAATTAGCAATGTGATAGATGTCAAAAATTTTGTGTTCTTCAGAGAACTTGAGGTTTCCTAGCTTTTCCTACAAAGATTGTTAATAAATAAGTAAATAATGTCAACACGCTATTTATTCAATGGTTTCAAGAACTTGATCCTTGCCCTTCTGTGGATTCTAATGCAAACACAATAATGCAGGTATAATTTTACACTGAGCAATTGATACTCCCTTTTTAAGAATGACAAAGTGTTTTGTGGTTGATAATAGGTTACTTGCAATATACGAGAAAAGCAAGGCATAGAAAATATAATTTAATTTAGTATCCCACTAAGAGCTGCAAGCTCTTCTAGAAATAGAACTTCAGTTCTATTTCTATAACTAGACAGTACATACAAAACGTCTTTAACTGCTGAGAAACGTAGACACATAAATCTTAGCTTAAGATATGATCTTATGGACCAAATATTGCATAACAAGCTCATAAATAGGTTTCTTAAAAGATCCCAAATGTACCTAACTATCTCACATACTGGAAGCATTGTTAGGCCACAAATTCACAATAATTTGTAAGATAGGCTCTAAATAGCACAATGCATTTTTTTCTGCAATAAACTCAAAAAGTGCAAGGAAGGGACTCTCTAGTTCCACTCTTCCTTTCTCCCTGGCAAAATATTTGGCAAAAATAAGGTCTGATTCACTAGATCTCTAAAGAAAGTCAAGATGCAATTTTCATTATCCAGCCAGCCAAGTAAGCTAAAATTTAAGCCCTAATCTGTAGGGCTTCTTCTTTTAGAAGAATAGCCAGTTAGGCCTTTATTTGGAACTGTTATAAAGAAAGAATACCTGAAATTAAGGAAAGGCCAGAGGAAGCTAAATGAATGAGACTTCTGAGTGTCTTTAGACAGACAAAATTGTGTGCAGTAAAAAAGATGACATTTGACTGCTTAAAGAAACAAAGCCTTAAACATCAATCAAGATTTAAACAATAAGTTTTCGTTGTTGATTTATTTTACATTTTAATGGGAGAGCAGAACTTTTATAGCCGAAAAAGAAATTGATAATTTCAACACTAAATGCAACTTCCTGTTAAAATGGTCTAATTTATTACACCAAACAGGACAAATTCAATGCTAGTGTCCCACAAAGCTACATATGATGCTTGCAGTTACTACAAACATAACTAAAAAGAGTAGTAAAGAGGCAATTTAACTCAATAAATTGAAAACTTTTTTGCAATTACCAAATTGATGCAGAGTGCATCATTTTTTAAAAATATTATTACCAAGATGAACAAGGCTTTCCATATTTAGTTTGTTCCAAGGTGAGCAAATGCTCATCTTTTAACAGCAAGTAATTAGATACTGGGAGCACTAATACTCCAGTCTCGGCAGCTGTGAAGTGTCTAACATTACACAAGATCTCTCAAACTTCCAAAAGGCCAGCAGAGCTAACTATTCCTAAAAATGGTTTCATTTGCAGTGGTACTGTCACTTGCAAACCAAGCAATTTTTTTTTCCCCCACATTCCCAGTCAGACTGTCAGGGGATCTAGCCAAGGAAACAGCAGATCAATTTATGCATGACTGGAACTAAAAACATTTATTCAAGGACATGAAAATAATGCAGTGGTAATGATTAAACCATTATTAATCCAGAAATTCCTTGGGGATTTAATATTGCAAGTGCATATACAAATCAGATTCCACGCTTAACCTAGTACGTCTGAGCTTTTCTTTATTTAACTTTCAAATTTTTCACTGTGAAAAGCCTTATATGGTGTTCCAGCATCCACTTCTCAACAGTAATACATAGTAAGTGACATTCACACATACAACACAAGATTTTTTTTTCAAAAAAAAAATTAATCAAGACCAATATTTCCCTGTAATTTAAAAACTAGATGTGTAAGTCTTATAAATCTCAGAAGGCAGAATGCTCAAAATATCACCTCCTGTTAGCAATTAAAGCAATTCAGCATGTTCCCAAGAAAAATGCAGCAACACATACACATGTATGTGCATGCACATATATAAAAATAGGAGTCTATCAATCTCCAGTCATTTCTCAGCAAGTTTTTACTTCTTGTTGTTCTATTCCTGCTGACAGTGCCATAAAATACTACATGTTTTTAAGCAAAACAATTAATTGAATAGACATCTTCTGTTGTGCACAAGTATGACAAGCTAAAATCCTACTTAATGAGCAAGCAGAAAATAAAAAAATAAAATCTGAAGGAACTCAATTACGACAGATGTTAATTTGTTGCTGTGGATGTTCACCTATGAAGGAAATTCCATTTGCCTATGCACCACCTTGTAATTAGAACTTGGAATTTAATAGACTGCTTGCAATCTTTTCCAAAGCATTCAAAGAAAACAAATTAATTTTCAAAGATTATTCAAAATCTGAGCTGTTAAATTTATAGGAAGTTTTAAAATTCTCTATCTATATTTAGTTATACAGACACACATTCTGAGTTTTGTTGGATCTAAGAGACCCTCAAGCCAGTGTTCTGAAAGATAAATCCTGAAAGCTACAAACACTAATATTTCTTATTCTTCTACTCATGAACTTGGATTGAAATGAATACTTCTTTTCTAACGCCATTCCTATAAAAGCGAGCTATGTTCTTAGATTACTCCTTTGAATGCCAACCTCCTTTATAAAAGTACATTGCTTTGTGGCTTCAGAACTCCACTGAGAGTTCCCTGCTAAGCTAAACGAGTCTCCTGACACATCTACCTGTTCTCCTGGGTATTAGGACCAACTTTTGTTGCATTTGCAAGATCCTGCACTTCAGGACCTGCCAGCTTTGATGAACTTTTATCAGTCGGAGCTGCCTCCCACAGGATCCTACCCAATGGTTCCCTAAGCCAATGGTACTGCTTTCCTTAGGTTCAGGGTGTGTACTCTACTGCTTGCCTTTCTCACTTCCTTCAGGAACTCAAACACCACTATTTCAAAGTTACCACAGACAAGGAAATTATTCATCATCACATCCACAACTAGTTTTCTTCATATTAGCCAACAGCGGATCCAGCTATGCATCACCACTGGTTGCCATTTAATACCTACACCAAGAAATTATTCCTGAAACCCCTGAGAAATCTCCCTGATTGCAGCAGCCATGTTGCCTTTCCAGCAACTGTACAGTTTCCAATTACAATCATGGTCTACAACTCAAGAGACTTGAGTTCTCTAATCACTTTATTTCCTTCCTCATCAGGTGGTCTGTAACAAACACCCACCATAATGTCACCTTTACCAGCCTCTCCCATCATCCCAAGCTGCAAGAATTCCACCCATCCTGCAGGAGAGCTCAAAAGATCTGAGCTGCTTATAGATCTGAAGGCAAATTTCATCACCTCATCCCTTCGTTGCCAGTCTATCGTGAAGTCCTTCACAGAACTCCAGTTGCATGAACTTCATTGCTTCAACAATATTGTAGATCTGTAACCACACAGAGGTCTAATTCATCCTGTTTGTTTCCCACTATGTGTGCATTTCTGTACCAACACTCAAGGCAGGTGTCCCTTCACCTTTCTGTATCATTCCTGAAGTCTTTCTTGCTCCTATCAACCTGTGTGCTGATCTTTCCACCCCTCACTACCACTTCCTCACTTTACTGTGGTCTGTAATCTCCTGCCCCCACCATTCCTAGTTCAAAGCTCTGATTAGGTTGGCCAGCTTGTTGGATCAAAGAGACAACACCTGGGCCTCCATCGCCTTAACCCCAGAGCTGTGTGATCATTCCTAATATGCCTCCAGCTGGTGCCTGTGTGGATGACAAGCAGGGAACAGTAGTAGTCTAAGGACTGAACAGACCATGGCAACCGTTCTGCAATGTTCTGGATCCGAGCCCACAGCAAGCCACATAACCCTCAAAATGGCAAGTGGGGCGACAAAGGGGTTTCTCTCTCCACAGGAGGGAGCCTCCAACTTCTGCCACTCACTGCTTCCTCCTGATGTTAACGCATAATTCAGTTTAAAGCTGGCTCTGATGTCTCCCCAGTCATGGCTGCCTTCTACTTTGCTACCAGGCTTTTCAACCTAATCTGCAACTGCAGATTTGCATGCAAAAAAAGGAGCCATCTTCCAGTTGCTAGACACTGTAAGTTTCAGCCTTCCTACTACAGGACTCACAACTGAATCTGGCAGTCTCTTGGCACCCCTCCTTTGTGATTCAGACTCTTTTACTTCTGGGGACCCTGTGAAGATCCTGTGCCTTGAGCCTGCCCAGTCTGCTCACTTCCTCCTGTAGCTCAAAAGGACCAACACACTTCCTCAACCAGCAGACACTTCTCGTAGGCATGGACACTCCTTTCCCCTGCCCCAACCTCAAGGGAAGGTAGCAGGCACTGCCTGCAGTCCAAGGCCTGGGGACCTGCCTCCTCTCTCAGCAACTCTGAGCTGAGGTCTCTACTGTGCCAGCAGCAGCAGCCCCAGCTGATGCCGAGGACCATGCCCCAGGCTGTGTCACTACAGTTTCTGATGTGTCTCTTGCTGCTGTCAGCACGTTTCCAGCCCACTCGCACATGCAAACTGCTGGACAAGCCATCACTCCCCACAGACACAGACTGGGACCCGTGTGCTGTGCCTGGCGGTTACACAGCTCTCCCCCAGGGCCACCTGAACAGGCACTCAGCTCTCCCTAGCCAGGAGTTACCTCTCTTGCCACAGCCTAGATCTTGGGATGCCACCCGCATCATGCCCACTCAGTAGCCCTGGGACAACATCCTCATGGTGGCAGGGCTTCTCCCCACATCCCCTTGACCCATAGAGGCCCCTTTGGCCTGAACACAAGCCCATCTGGACTCCAACCGTGGCTTGCTGTACATCAGGGTCACCACCGTCACCACATATGAGGATGGGGCACCAGCACCTGCCTCCTCTTTCTGGTCCCTTTGTGCGAGACTACTGAGCCACGTTCATGCCCCTCTCACAACCCCCAGCACCGGTACCACCATGGCAGCGCACGGTGGCTGTGCTGGGGTTGGGCTTCTCCACACACCTTCAGCAAGTCCCTTCCCACCAGGCTCTGGGGATAAATGGTTGATTTGTCACATTCATAAAGCCTAGATATTATTTTTCTCTTAGCTACAACACAGGAAAATCAGAAGTCTCAATTTTGTCTCTTAACTCCGTGTGATAACGATGTACCAGGAACATACCCGTTTCATGCTTTCCAGCTTGGTTTGTCTCAGCTCTTCATATTTCCATTTCCAATGAAATAATTCATTTTCTATCTTTTCCATTTCTTTTTCCAGAAATACATTCATTCTGTAAAAAGTATTTTAAAGGTCAGCATTACATCTTTTTGCAGTTGACAGAGACAAATTACTTTGAATTTCCTGTTCGTGGCTTGAGTTATATTTTGCTGCCTTTGTCAACAGTATATCTGGTTTTTATTAAAGACCTATATTGCCATATAATTATTCCAAGAGATTTACCAAAAATAATAGCTAAAGAGAACACAGAAATCCAGCAGTATAGAATTGAAATTTTATTTCTTTTAAAATTTTGGGATAAACTGAACAAAATTTGGAAATGGACTTCCGTTAGTGATTCAGGTCACCTAATACATGGCAAGTTAGTGAAAACCCCCAGTGAAAAGCTACTGTACCACTTCTTCTGGGGTATAAACAGAACGTTATTTTAAACACACATACAGGGAAATCTATACAGTATATAGGCAGTACTGAAACCAAAGATAATCTACTTTAGATGTTAAAAAGAAAAAATCATTAAAATATGCATATTTCATGTTTCAAAAAACTGCTTTTGAAAGAAAATGCTCAGAGGTACTACACCCTCATGAAGCATTTTCCTCTGTAATGTTGTTTGAGCATGAAGTCCATTACTACGTGCAGGAAAATTACTTAGGATACACAATTCAAAGAATGAAAGATGATTCCTGTACCGTACTGTATTACTCAAGCAGTGAACTTCGTTATTTACTTTTACCCTTCTTCTAACAAAATATTTTCAGTCATTCAGGAAACAATGAAAGAAATATGAAGCAGCAGAGGCACTACAGATGTTCTTGTATTAGACAAATTAAAAACTCATTCCTGTCTTCACAGGAAACATTATTAACCAACTTCCAAAGACAAGAATGAACTTCTCTTAATTTCGTTTTATGAAATTCCTTCATAATTTCATTTAAAGTTTGTGTTACACATAAGCATAATTTTGCAATTTTAAAACAATAGAATTTGGAACATAATCAAAAATGAAAGAAAAGAAATCTTAATTATGACCAAAATCTTTCCAGTTATATTTCTAACGTTTCTGTGAAATAAAATCACAGTTTAAAATTCTGAAATATTCTATTAGCTATAAACAGCAATATAGGAATAAAGCCTAGAAAGTCAGGATGCTGAAAAAATATAAAACCCAAAACCTTTAAAACCACAGAAATACCATTATGTGGGGAGACAAAAGTTTTATATAATATAAATTCTGTGAAAATGGAGGCATGAAGGGCTACTATACCAGAAAAAAAAGAAAAATATTGAAATAGTTGAAAATCATAATACTGGCAATTAAAGAAGCTGTTGTACACCACAGTAGTTATTTTCTATTCTGAGGCTAATAAAATTTATCAATTTTTTTATTAAAGGTATTATTGCCACACTGACTGTAACTACATGCTGAGAATGTTTGCTTTAAAATTCATCCTCCACAACAGCATTGTTAACTTTAAGGAATTAAAGCAAAATTTATTGATGTATTTTTCTGGGGCATTTCTATGGAGCATACAGCAGGCTTGTGCAGAGACACCAGATGTTTCCACTGCCTGGTCTGGCTCAGGTCCTGGAAGCAAAGGTAGCTACATTAATGAAGCAATCCACTTGAGTGAATTAATTTTTTATTCTCTCTTCTTGACAGAGGAGAAATCCTCTTGAACCAGGGATCTCCTCTTTCTGCATAGATATAGCACATAGCACATCTTATCTTAGCAAATGCCTACAGCTCCTGTAACATAGGAATAAATGCCATCATCTAATCACTTCAGAGCAGCCCTGAGGAGGAGGACTTGAGGGTACTGGTGGAAGAAAAGATGGACATGAGCTGGCAATGTGCACTCGCTGCCAAGAAAGCCAACCATATCCTGGGCTGCATCAAAAGATGAGTGATCACCAGGTTGTGTGCAGTGATTCTCCATCTCTACTCTGGTCTGGTGAGACCCCACCATTCAGTTCTGGAGCCTCCAGTGTAGGAAGACAGGGACCTGCCTGAGCAGGTCCAGAGAAGGGCCAGACCAGGGGGCTGGAGCACCTCTCCTATGGGGACAGGCTGAGAGAGCTAGGGTTGTTCATCCCAGATAAGAGAAGTGTCTGAGGAGACCTTACAGCAGCCTGTAGCAGGACTTAGAGGGCCTACAAGAAAGCTGGGAAGGGACATTTTACAAGGGCTTGAAGCAATGGCTTTAAACTGAAAGAGGGTAGATTTAGATTAGTTGTAAGGAAGGGTGGTGATAGGATGGAACAGGATGCCCAGAGAGGTTTTGGATGTCCTCTCCCTGGGAAGTATTCAGGACCAGGTTGGATGGGGCTTTGATCAACTTGGCCTAGTGGAAAGCGTCCTTGCCCATGGCAGGTATTCTAGAATTGGGTGATCTTTAAGATCCCTTCTAACTCAAACCATTTTATGACTCTATGTTATGAGTTATGGCCTAGTAGAGGATTTTGCTGGGTGATTTTACATTGTAAACCCAAGCCTGAAGTTCTTCGAAAGCCAAAACAATCTTTGAGCTTTTGCCTTTTGTTTTTGTTTTGGTTTGGTTTTTTAGAGCTTCTTTCTTTTTGTATTCTGCAAAGCCTGATCTGTGGCTTAAGGGCATACTGGCATTTCTGAAGATGGCTCTAAACAGAATGTGAGAAGCAATGGTCCTTTCAGGGTGATGAAGCAAAATATCTTATGGAACACTTAGTCAGGTAACTAGGGGCCAGTCCAAACACTGGATCTGCATGAGCTAACTTGACTCTGGAAAGAATGTGGCCACAGTTTGGGAGTGCTGCATGTAAACCAGAAAAATCTGTTGAGAAGTCCTGTGCTTTATGAGTAAGATCATGCTGGCTGCCAAGGTAACCTTTGGCCTTGGGGTTCAAGCTGTCTGTGATCCAAGCTTGCTTTTGATGCAGTGCAGCTGTGTGTCCTTGGCTCAAGTTTACTGAGAAAATTGCTAAGCTGTGAGGAAGAAGCTGTGAGAAAGTACTTAAGCTAGAGCCATTCAAGATAAGAAAAGTAAAAATGCAAACGGGTGAGATTGTTGAGATAGTCGTTATTAGCAGCTCCAGGATCCAGGAGCAAAAATACTGACATGAACAAGTATTTTCCTGAGAGGAGAGTGGGAATTTGAAGATGGAAACTCAGCAAAATGAGCCGATTCCATTAAGCAGTTGTGACCAACCCTTTCTGAGCTGGCACTGGACAGTCTGCCCAACAAAGACTCAGGGTGTCTCAAAAGTCTGGTGACTATGTTAATTATTATCCTAGTAACATTATTCCCAGCTAATTGTTGTGCGCATTGCCAAAAATAATTGCTTCATACTTTTAAGTTGCATATATTCTACTTACAGAACATCGTTGCACGTGGGGAACGTTGCCCTAGGTGACCTAGAGAGGGAGTTGTTATACCAATGCCTGCTGTTATGTGGAAATCACTGCTCTGTGAGCATTTGCTGCCTGAGGTTGGCCACTGACACATGGTGCATGGTGTAGACATGCCCCGGTTCTATGTGCCAGTAAAACAGTAAGTTTATTACTGCATACCACAATCAGTGTATATCTAGGCAGAAATGGTAAAATCTGTCTCTCTGAAGCACTAAGTGGCTAGAGAGGCACGTGAACTAACAAAGTAAAACCAAGAGGTAGAACCAGAGGTTGTTAAAATTTTGCCTAAGAGGTGATTAAAAAAAATAAGAGCTGAAAATTTATCTTCTTTCTAAAAGAGAAGTTTTCTATATGCATGTATATATGCTGTGATTGCTGGTGAAAAATGAAGTACCTAGGACCTCAAATATTTCAGCCAGAGGAAAATGGATATCTAAAGCATCAGTCTCTTAGCTCACAAATACCATGACAAGCTGGAAAATTTAGGCATTCTGGGATTTTTGTTTTCACCAAATAACTAAACCCTTTTCAATAAGATAGAACACAGTTCTGGTCATCTGATGCAATATGATTCAAATAATTATATGAATGAGATAGCTGTAGAAAATATACAATAACAGGATGAAGTAAATACTAGTCAGGAATTTAAAGGATTTTTTTAATATACTATCTACAGGACAATTGTGAAAAAAACTGTCAGGAAAGAAATTCTTCATCATAACTTAACATTACATAATGAATCCAACACTCCCTGAAATGAAACTGTTTAACTTATTTGTAATAGAGGGAGAATTGTCTTCCTTTTCATTTTTCTAAATAACTTCAGTAGCTTTTGAAGTTACAGTCACACAGTGCCTGAAGCCTCCTACTACATCCATCATACATCACACACTGCATGTTTCCTTGGCAAGCCATTTTGGTGTGATTCAATTTTGCTCAATACTGTTCATCTATATGAAACATCAATGAATTCCTACCAACACAGAGACTCACATGTTAGCACAGAGTGTGAGATCAACATGTGACTTCTTTTAGGCTATCAAAATGCACAGTTAGTATTAATTTGAGGAGAATTTGATACGATACAATAATCGTACAATAACTGTGCTAGTCTCTCTCTGTTACTTGCTTTTAACAAGTGAAGAGGTTAAGATTAACAACATTTTGTAGCTGTATTCATGTGTTTTTAATTCTAAACCAGCCTTAGGCATTCTGGAACTGGATTCTTTCAAAGTTTGGTATGGTATATGAAAATTCATTGTTATTAACTCCAATAACTGAGCATAACATACATTAGATACCAATGCATTGATGCTAAATTGCTAGTAAGTATAATTTAACTAACTGTACATTGTAAACAGTTCTGTATGGAGTACTAACTTAAATGACAGACAAGCCAAGGAAAACAATAAACACACTATGTTGAATTTTCTCCCTAAATTCTTATCAAAGCATTGTGAAAAGCAAGTAATAAAGCTTAGAAATGAGAACATATGAACTATAAATGCAAATATCACCATATCTATTTTAGAAAGTGTCTAAACACCCTTTATTTTTAATAGCAATTTCCCCAAGCAGGAAATATTTTGCACTTACTCTCTTTCCTTCTGTAAGATTTTCTGCATCTCAGCCAAATGCAAATGCAAGACTGAAACGTGTATTAAATCATTCTCTGTTGTCTTAGCTGCACTGTCCAAAGTTTTTCTAGGTTCCTTCAAATAGATGCTGGGAACTCCTTTGGGAAAGGTATCAGGAGGCTTTGGAGTGATTTTTTTGTGATTGCTTTGGTCTTTGATTACCTCTACATCCTGAGGAAACAGAAATACAACAAATGAGCAAAACGTAGAAGAAGGGAAAAAGTCTAACATCACTTCTGCAGGGGCTATCAACTATCTTTTAGATATTTAATTCATGTAGGAGAAGAAAAGGAAATGAGGAACAGCTCATACAGTTGCACTATATATGGCTAGACAATGGAAAAGTTTTATTGTAGCTGGATCACTGTCATTTTTTGACATCTCAAACGTCCTGTTATGACAAGCTTCATATCCAAACTATTTCTAATGTACCCTTACTAAAGGAATAGATTCCAATTCTCATCAGTTGGCTATAACTATGATGAAGACAGAATCCTGCAACTAACAAAACCAGGAATGCAATCTATGCATACAAATAGTACATTGAGAAACTCTACATTAGCAATTCTTAGACTTCTAATGTAAATCATGTTGAAGCAGGTGATGGACTTACACAAGTTTTGTAGCAGGAGCAAAGTTACCTGCGTAACATACCAATTTGGATGCCATTCAGAAACTAAAAGCACTATAATATCTATTCTGAAGATACATGTTTTGCCGACACAACATAAGCAAAACTAATAACAATTAGAAGTCATTAAAAAGTAAAATTCATATTTATTAGGAAGACTGACTACAAACAATAGTTTCTTTTAGAAATGTACTTAAGTTTTATCACTTCTGATGAATTCTGTTTAAAAGTTGATCTCATTTTAGCAGATTACGAGCAGTCCTATTTCATACCACTCTGTTCTTTTGAATTTCTAAAAGAATGCCTGAAGTCTACATAAGAAAATACTAGAGGCTGCTGAAAAGATAAGGCTGTTTTCCATTCACATATAAAGTTTCCTTTTTTTAAGTAGTGCAGTATTTTAGACTAAGGAGAATGAGAAACAGTTCAAATATATATATTGTGTCATTTCCTCCCAAGGGCCTATTTGTCTGCCCAAAAATATGACAGGCATGCATTTTTTTGGCCAAATTTATTCTCCATACTAATGTTATTCTGGGTTTTTTTTCAGTATTTACAGGACTATAGTATAATATATGTGCATTATAGAGTGAGTGAAAATTTGAGCATAATACATTCAGGCTCAAGACCCTGACAATTTCCATTGAACTGAAGTACAAAAATCTCCTACATCCTACAATGCGGAAAAAAATTTCCTACATCTACAATGACTGCTGCCTCTATTGAGGGAGAATTAAATGATTTTATTTTAGAAGCCAAAAAGCTACATAGCTTTTTTTTTGGAGGTAAAAAAAAAAATACACAAGACACGGAGAATTCAGATAGTGGAGGGAATCCCTTATCCTAAAATGAGAGAGAGTCAGAACAGTAAGTTATTGAATATAACAATCTGCCTCGGTCACTTAAATGTTTAGCCATAGTTGAAGGGCATGAATTGTTTTCACTATATTAGGGATATTAGATGGGTGAAAAAGTGGTTTTGCTATTGAATGGATCATGTAACATTTTTGTCAAAATAATTGACAAACCCCGGGTTTAGATATGCCTCCATAATCTCCCACTTCTTCATGAACTAAAAAAAACAAATCCCCATTCTTTACCTTATTTGTGTCTTCTGCCCCAGAAATCTTGCTGGTTTTGCTCAGTTCTTTCACAGGCTCTTGTTCCAGAAACTTTAACTGGTTTAGGTCTTTTTTAATATAAGATATTTTTGAGCAGCTGAACTCTCTTTTCCAAGCAGTTACATTTTCCAAGTTTTCCTTCTCATTTATTAAATCTTGATTTATTTTTTTAACCATGCTCAGTTCTTTTGCAACACTGTCTAATTTGATTCTCAATTGTCTTGCTTCCTCTCGGGCTTTATTCCTTTCTCCTCTAACTTTGCTCCATTTCTCCCTCCAGTTAGCAGTACAATCTGACCACCAGCGCATGGTCTTCTCCATTTGGGCAGCTCTGGCTTTGACTTCTTCCAGTTCTCGAATTTTTGCTGCTTCAGAAATTTCCCAATCACTGCTGTAATTTGTATGCATATGTGGATAATGAGATGAATATGGGTAGAAACTTTGAGATGGCATATTTGAATTACAGAGATGGCTACCTGGTTCGCAACCTCCAGTTAAGTTATAAGGTTGTCTTGATTGGGTCCCAAAAACGTGTGTCTCTTCCATTAGTTTTGGAATGGAGCCTAAATTCATGTTTTCATTCATCATCTACTTTCACTCCTAAAAAAGAGAAAGAGAAAATAATTTAGCTTCCCTCAAATTATGTGAATAACCTCAAACAGTTTATTTTACTGCTGTAATAATGAGATAATGTTAATAATGCTCTTGATGTTTCAGAAATAATACTTTGAGTAGAGCATAAACAGACATACCTATTTCTTGACTAGGAATTGCTAGCAAAGGAAGTGTCATTAAAATAATCGCAGCACCCTCGAAAAATTTTGAGTCTAGAGAAACCACACAAAAGATTTCTTCATTCAAGACAAGATTAAATTGAATCAATATATATTTTAAATGTCTAGTAAGAGGAAAGTATTTGTCTAGAACTACAATCAGATTCACTTTCCTTCTTTCCCAAACTGTGGAACTTCATACTAGGCAGAACTTACCTTATAGTTCGCATATCTAAGAAAAAAAAGACAAACATTTAGATTTTCTTTGTTTCATAAGAAAAATGAAGCCCTTTTATAGGGGGCTTTATTTTGCCATCTACATTCCAGAAGCTGTCCAGGAAGTATAGTCTTGAAAGGGTAGCACTATCCTACTGTACTGTATAGACTACCTCATGATGATATGACTGCTAGTAAATCCTGTTGCATTCCTTCTCATCATTTATCAGCTCTTATTCATTTGGCCCAGAGGAAAACCAATGTCTCAGCAATTGCTTTTCCACCCCCATGCTCAGAAAATGTTGATGTGGACAGTCTGTAAAGACTAGTTAGTTATACCTCCCTGTTTTTTCCTCTTGGGTATCTTAAAAAAAAAAAAAAGCAACAACAAAAAAACCCCACAAAACTAAAAATCTTGCTGTATCAGTAGAAGACAGATTTGTTTAAAGTAAAAAAAAAACAAAAATTGCTCTTATATTCCAGCATCCAGCTGCAAAAAAAAAGCCAAACCAAACATGTTTATAAATTACAGCAATTACTGTTAACACCCTTATTTGAAATGCAGAAGGCCAATGCAGCAAACAACATACTGAAGAGTAGATAGTTCTGGCATTCTGATTCAGTCGTGTTTTATTTCAGCAGAACAGAAGATTTTGCAGGTTTTGGTTCCAGTTTCCCAGCTGTTTTCAACTCTTCTGTGCTTCCCAGGACATTTAATTGCCATTTCATAGAAGCTTCTAGAGAACCATTGTAGTTAAGCATGGACACGAGAGAAGGAAAAGGACAGTAAAGGACTTCCAGCTCCTTTCATTAGCACTGGCTGGTGTAGCACCACCAGCCCCCACAACAGCACCCCACAGATGTAGCACAGCTGCTGCCAAAGCTTCATCGAAACTGAGTCTTCTTCTTGTTGCCTGACCTACTTCCAGAAATGTCACGTGAATAAACCTTGCCCAAAATACAAAGATACTGCCACCCATGATTTTGCATGAGGCCCAGGAGAGCCAAAATAACTAAATATTAAACTCTTACAGTAATTTGTTAATTTAGCTTTTGATTAGTGGTAATGCCTTTATTTCCTAAAGCTTTACTTAAAAAAAAAAAAACACAAACCAAAAACACATTAAACTTAAATTATATAATACAATAGTTGAATGTTTTGTTTTTTTCTTTTTCTCATGTGTTTTGTTTCTGTCTCAGACTAATAGATCTCTGCAGAGACATTCATTACTCTCTTCATAATTAGTAGGGTTTTTAACAGCTTTTGCTAGCAGCTTTGCATATGCACTGAAGAAGACAGAAATTGGGAAGTGTATAGTTTACAAATCATAAAAGCTGGAGAAATAAGAAATTAGTATAATCATTTAATAAGACATAATTGGGTGGAATGATAAGATTAAGTTAGAGAATTGGATGAAAACGGAGATCTTCTGCCCAATGAAAACTTCTGATAGTTCCACTCAACAGCTCAGGGATAAGAAGGAACACAGAATCCCTTTCAGAGTAGGTTTTCTTAACTAATCTAAAATAAGCGTGCACAAAGTATAGGAAGCAACATTCATTGTATCATGTGAGTGGGTGGGGACAGTATGAGAGAAAGAGAAAGGAAGAGCTGATAGTTCTCAGAGGGAAAAAAAAAGGTGTGGACATTTGGCAAACACTACAAGGAATATAGGTCTACATAATATTTCATTATATTGCAACCTTTGCTTGTTTACCTAATGATCGTAAAGAGCAATAAGAAAAAGATGAGCTCCTGATTTATTATTGCAGGCTATTATTATTAACCCTTGGTGGCAGAGTTAACAAAACCACCAGGAGAGAAAGAATTATTACACATCCCCCACATTAATACCTGCTGACTCACCTCAGGTTTTTCAGTGAGTTCAGAAGCTAGGTGAGCAGCTTGAGGATAGTGTTTCAACACCATTTTACTAATTGCATGACTTAATCCTTAGTTACGTGCCTCTTAATTATGAAGACCTCAGCCAGACTTCTTTTTAAAGGGATTCTATGTCTTTACAGACAATGTCTGCTTCGGACTAAGCCAGTTAATCTTCTTTTGTCTTCTCTATAAATATAATAGGACAAAATGAACCATTATGACTGTACACGTGCTTTTTAAAGTGCTACTGATAAGTCAGAACTATCTATGGTATTTCTGCAGCTGATTGTCAACCAACAAACCCCTACAAAGGAAGGAGACTTAAGGAAAATTAGCAGGGGAAGAATATATGGAATGACTGACTATTATTCAATCATTCCAAACAATTTTGCTGTTTGCAAAGGGCTGCTAACAACCAAGCCATCAATTCAAGATAAGGACATCAAATTATGTGTGCTTATTCCTGTTGTAGAACCGATTTTAACTAGTAAGCCCTTACCCTTAGAATTTTCACCAGTGCCTAGATAACGGGTTCATATCAATAACTGCCCACATTCCTGTTAGAAGTTAAACCGTCCTGAAGTCCATAAAATGAAATTGCAGTTAAACAGCCAACTCTGGGGTTATCCAACTCAGGGGTTATCTGCATGACTCTCCTTTTACAGTGTAAAAGGAGTACGGGATGCTGTAGGCGCTAAGGAGAATGAGATAACACATTTCTCTTGCAGAAAATGTGTCCTTACCACATCACCATGGCAACACTGATAAACGGAACATACACCCCAAACTTGCCTCTAATAGATTCTACCTTCTCACATTGCCCATGGAACAACTGAGGTACTGCAGATCAGTCATAAAACACCTTTCAAACTGGTTACAGGAGGAATACCACCTGTAACACCACAAGGACAAGTATTGGCAGTAGGTGATAATGTTACTTTAACCCTAGGATCTAAAGTTAACCTGAATTGAACTATACCGCATAAAACTGGATGTGAAGCTGTACGTGGTTGTGATAAGGGAGTGAAATGGGAACTACAGACATGTAACGCAACTAATCATACACTAGCGGCCCACGATAATTACACTAGCTGTAAATGAGAAAATAATAAATAGCAATTTTTAAAAAGACACTTCTAATAATCATTAGGCAATTCAACATGGATGGACAGAATTAGGATACCTTTTGTTCCTAGTTGTCTATCTTTAAAAAAAACCCAGAGAACTCCTTAATAAAAGTATCCTTCACTTAATGCAATTCCATGATGGACAAAAGCCTGTGATTACAGCTCCAAAATTAATGACAATTAAAGTACATTTGAACTTAACCAGTGCAGACACTCCTGCATGGAACAAAACTGGTACTGACAATAGTGACTATCGCTATGACTGCTGGCTACAAAGTCACAGACCAATAGGACATAGAACTAAAAGAGATATTATTCAAACCCTGTCGAATGAAATCTGTGTATGAATTGAAGTAATTTGATACTGAAACCCTAGTAAATAAATTGTCAGTATTAGGAGAAACTGAAGCTGGGGTAACCTGAACCACCCAGAAAATGCTTAGATTTATTATCATGCTTATGAATATCATGCTTATGATAATAATGAACACAGCTCCTGCTAAAGCCAGACGTATGCTGAGAGCAGTGCCATTAGGTCAAAGTGAGGATAACATGTATACAGGACACAGGGGACAGGAAGAGAGAAGGGGTGATATCACCTGCAGCCATCATCTCCTGCATCTTTGCAAAGTAACTGCCTGGAAGTTTCTTCCGAATACACTAACTCATGGACACACAACAGATCAAACTTCCAATCTGAAAAGTATCACCTTACCCCTGATATTTTTGAAGCCAATCCAAAAGCAGCTGCACTGCTGAGACTTTCATACTTGCAAGTGTGATAGAGGGTACACCCATACCATGATGGAGGAGGAAGAATGAGAACTCTCACCAACAGTAACTATTTTGCTTGTAGACAAGTTATGAATAAGAGAAATTGTGATTTAGGGAGTCCATGAATTCATAAAATGGTGAATTAGTGAATTCTCATGTTGGATTAGTCTGTACAAAGATGATTCAACCATTGTCCAATGTCTTTGTATTTTTGGTGGTTTGTTTGGTTTTTTTAAAATGAGCTCATAAAGTTTAATTAGCAGAATTAGTTGTGCTGTAAATTCGATAGACCATGACAACATATGCAGATCATCATACTTCCACAGTCTGGGTCTGATTACAGTCTCTAAAAATTGTTATTTTAGAACTGAAAATTAAGAGATGGTGATTTCAAGACTTTTCAATGCACAGCCAAAGATCATTCTGTTTATTTTTTCCACAGCTATAAGACATAACAATATTAAATCATATGGTATATTTTAAAGTTGTTCATGTTGTTTCCAAACTAAAAATGAGCCAAAAGATGTCCCAAAGAGACAAACAAAGCAAATTATTTACTTCCTGTTAAGAGTTACATGTTCTTATTTTTTTCCCTCTTTACACTTCTTTAGATATATTAATTCTAATATCAAAAAATATTTTTAATATCAAAATATCAATACAAATCTCATTTATTTCCAAACCCTGCTTTGTTTACTTCTCATGTCTGGTAACCGAAAAACACTTACATTGTGAAAACCATAAAATATGAAGTTATGTTTTTAACTTTACAAAGAGGAATGTTTGT
>VZZY01002092.1:3443-20084 GCA_013400335.1 Eurystomus gularis
TTTTTTTTAATGTTTTCTTGTTTATTTCTGCTAGATTTTGTGTGTTGGCTTTAAAAAATTTCTTCTTTTATTTTTCCAAACTATTCTTTAGAGGAAAACTAAGTCCATAGTTTCTGGACCTGAGGGCCTCTGTTTAGACTTCTGTAATCAGATTTATGGTACATAAACAAATAGTTCAATAATTAAAGTTGTTGAGAACCCATAATTATCATCAACTTCAGTATGTATCTTGTTTCCACAAATCAAGAGCTGCATAGGCTGGTTTTGAAAATATGCAGACTAGTGACCCTCCATTTTTAAAACCATGATCTTTTGTGGCTCTTCTGTGAAACCAGTGGCAAGCNACCAGTGGCAAGCTTAGAACAGAGGAATTCCTAGCTTCCAGGGCTATTACTGATCCATTTGCTGCTACAGACAGTTGTGAACATGTAGGTAATTTCTTCATTAATATTTCATCTTGTTTTAACAGGAAATTCATTAATTTGCTAGAGCATGAGGTAGCTATACACCTAGCCTATGGACCAAACTTTTTTTATATAGCACAAGAACCTACAAGCCCAAAATCAGTCTTACAGGTTGATTTCCTGCTACGTGACTCATGTAAACTCTTCAGTATATAATTTATCATCCCTGAAATGTTCTAGCAAAATACACCATTTGCTAATTTGCAGGAAGCTGTCTTTGTATCTCAGTGCCAAACACAGGTGAGAGAAAGAAAACTATTAATGAGGACAGTTACAAAACACCTACCCACTGTGTAAACTTTCAAGGGAATGCAAATGCTTTTTAAATATTTTCTCACAATAAGCAAAATTTTTTGCTGGAGAGAGACACTGAATCGTCACAGTAGATCACCTTAATGGGATTATTCTTTCTTCAGGTATGCTGCAGTTTGCTTTTTGCTTGCCTTTTTTTGCTCTAGAGACTATGCAGCTCAGAAGGGTTTCCTCGTTATTCAGTTTTTATTGTAACTTCTTCATTGTGCTTGCCCCGTCCTCCCCAGAACAATCTGCATGTTGCCATTTGGTAAAGCTGTGGTCGATCAGTTCTCTGGAAGGAGACCTTTCAGGTTTTCTTTTATTCAAAGGTTTGCAGAGTGAGGCATGGGAGCAAAGTCAGAAAAGTTAAGACTTTCTAACTTCCATCACTGCTAGATGTGGCAAGCTGAAAGCCTGAAGAAAATACTGCCTGAGACAATTACATAAAGCACAAGAAGGAAAAGATATTCATTTGACACTGGGAAATGCTTTGAAAAGAGTCTTTTCCTGACAATGTCAGTTGAGGGGATAGTATCCATTAATAGGTCTCTTGCTAATGAAAAAGATTATGTAGCTAGATTCCAAGGTTTATTTTGTCATTGTTTTGACAGTTTGTGATGTCTGTAAGTGCTTTTCCAATATTCCTGTATATTGAATGAAGCTGATGTTAATTAACTAGCTTTTGGTTTCTGAGTTTGTTCTCCTCTTAATTAATTTATTTAGGCAGTTGGGAGCTACATTTACATGAAAATGAGAGTATAGCCAGTGGAACATCTACTGATCATTTCTTAGGTACAAATAGAGACATACTTGGGAATGGACATGGCCAATGAAAAAACCCAAGCAGTTTCTATATTTAGGGTAAAATAAACAGAAATAATACATATGAAAATATGATTTATTGAACAAGTTCTTGAAAGAAATGTGACAATGCTGAATGTTATGAGAAAGAGGGTTGGTTGGCTTTTTTAATTTAATCTTGATTAGTCGTTTCTTTACTGTAACTCTGTTCCAGCTGTAGCTAATTAGCTATAGTTGGTCAGAAGATACCCAAAAAAATGCTTCATACAGTGTCACCATATCATCAGAGCTAACAAAGGACAAAAACTTGCCAAAAGGCTCCTGGAATTAGCCTGCAAAGGCTGATAAACTTTCATAGAAAGGGATTATGTATCAGATACAGTGCAGAATGACAAAACAAAATTACTATACAGGGTACACAGTACAGCAATATGGGAAAGGAACTGAAGCCTATGCATGATGTTGACACACTGTTTTATGTGGATGTTTATCACTAAAAGGGCTGTCGGAGCCTCTCACCAACGGAAGCAATGAAATAGAGCAGCAAGACCACACACAGACCAAGCTGGCATAATGAATAGGGTAATTTTTCAAGCCTTTCTCCACTTCCACTTTAGATTATTCATACTTCCATTTAATGTGTTGTTTGATGCCTTATATTAGTGAACAATTTGATTTAATAAAAGCTATTCAATGTCTAAAAATAAGACAATTTGAGCAACCATATACTAAGGGGCAATACTAGGGGAGAATTTTCAGGAAAAAGGGCATTGTGTGAAGTAGGGTAGTTTTTTTAATGAATGGATCTCAAAATTAGGATCTGCAACTCAAGCAATTTCATGTCACAGCCTTAACCTAGTGTGTAACCAATTTTTATGTCGAAATATGAAACTTAAAAGGCATGAGAACTTGATGCGTGTTTGGGTGCCTGGTGTATATGTGGAGTGTATCTCTTGATAAAAATAAATCTGCAGAAAAAATTATATAAATAAAAATGAGCAAGGAAACATTTCAGCTCTGCTGGGATGAAATACAATCATCATGAAGAATTTATTCTGATTCTTACAAAGGATTTGGACCAACCCAGTCCTATTAAACGAGGTGAAGGGGAAAGACTTTATTGTCCTCAAAATGGAAGGGATTATTCACTGGCTGATTTATTTCCTTCCTCTCTGTCTCTCTCCTTTATTTACATTTTCTGGGGCTAAATGGAAGTGCTGAGTAGTGAAAGCATAAGGTTTGGTCATGACATTTTTGCTGCCTCGGCTGATTCCATTAATCTTTGCAGAGCTGCACAGGTGGCTGTGAGGGTGTCCTCTCCAGCCACCCAGCTCATTAGGCTTCTGATGCAAGCACAGGAGAGGCAGCATGGAGCACAGCACCCTGGCTGCTTACACTCTCAAAGTCAGCCACTTTGCAAAGAGATTTAGGTGTCATGACTCAGCTACCAAGGCAGCTGAAGAAGTTTAGAGGGATACAAATAGATTAAAAAGTCTAAGCTGTCCAAGGGGAGCTGAGATTTTGGTGCTTCTCTCTCTCCTAGTGTGTAACTAAGACTCCTGTTGCAGGGAGGCCTGATTTCCACAGGAAGGGTATGTATCAGAGAAGCCAGGATTTTGGGGTCTGTCTCTTCTCTAGTAAGAGTATTTGCTCATGGTACCATATTCAGTGTTTCCCAGGTTTTATGACCCCTCCCAGTGGTGTAACTTCAGCTGCAGTGCAAGGTTGTGAAAGTCATTTACACAAATCAATTTAGGAGCCACTCAGGGATCCTTTGCATGATCTCCTGCCAATGTGACTCACGTCTGCACTGGGAAGGAACCCTCTGTGAATGAGAAAACAGATGTGGAGTTTAGCTTCCGTGTTGAGTCCATTGGGTGCTAAAAATACAAAAGTTTTGCATCGTAGGTCAGTGGTTCCTCTGCTCTGCCATCACACATCCAAAAGGTTTTAGTAAAATCTGTAAGAAGAAAGTTTTAGAGACTTATAACAAATACTTAAGCAATTACATGAGACCAGAGGAAATGCATTTTTTAACAGAAGGCCAGAAAATAAAGTTGGGCTCATATCTCCAACTATATTTCAATAGCAGATGGCACTTAACTCTGTGTTGATCAGAGTTTCCATAACTGATGCTAATAGGTAAGATGATTTTATAATCTTAGGTGAGGAAAATGTGCTATGGCATAATGGGAAACTTTTTAAACATGTAAATAAATGCCAGCTGTATTTTCTTGCCACCTATTACATCTTTTCATAAAGTTGGGCAAATGCTTTAATAATTATGAAAAAATTATTTAAAATTAAACCTCTGCATTCTCCTGATGCCACATAAAATCTTCTGAAACTGAGGCGAAACAAATACAATTTCACAATCATATGCATGCAGATATGATACATGTGATTGATGTGGTGTGGTGATAGGTCACAGGAACTGCATATCAGTCATTCAGCTTCTTCACTTGGCAAGACTAATGCCTTGTTTTAGGACAGAGAGATGATATTTAATGTCAGCTTTGCTCCCTAGGAAGAGGCCACAAGTTCAGATACTGGGGCAGTATTTCAGCTTCAACAGTGATCTAGAATACCTTTAAAACAAGATTGTGAATTTGTGTGTGAGCGCACAGAAAACACAGCTAGATGTAAATTTAGTGTTCTTTATGAAAAAAAAATGTGAGCAAAAACTCTGTCTGCTAGGTGAACGATAAGGTTTAGATTTCTTGCTTTCCCCTGGGTAAGGAAGTAATGCAACTATTCTAAAAATTTTGTTTTATTAAATTCTAATGACTTTAGAGTGGAAAAGTGGACAGGGGTGTACAGTTTCCTTAAGTGTTTCCTTCAGTGTTTAACCTACCTTTTGGGTTCCTGTAGACATCTTACACTCTCAAATTCCTGATCAGATCTTTATCCTGTTACTGAAGTTTAGACCATCACATTAGGGAGCACAATATGAACTTAGGTTAATCAGGTCCGGAAGTGCCTATGGACTTCCCTTTGGTACAGTGAGCAGAGACCATCCTTAGTCCTTATGATATTGCATACAGCCCACCGGCGTCACTTGCATAAAGGTTAGGAAATGGCAATACTTGATCAGTGCTAATGCTACGCTGCAGGCTCTCCAACACCCCTGCCCTGGCACCCCTGCTCACCTGCTCCCCACTTCCCAGCCAGGTCTCCCCACCAGCCATGGATAAGCAGGAGGCTGGGGGTATACCAGCTCTGGCTGGTGTACAGGGGACTACCTTACTCTCTGAACAACAGCTCATATTATGAACTGCAACACAGAAAGAAAGTTATCTCTAGCCTTCTTTCTTGCAGAGGATGACAAGCATGGCAGACCAGTTAATGTTCAGAGACATATGCCCAGAGTAATCTGCCTTAACTCACCATCCGTATTCCTGTTAGCTGTCTTTAGACCTTTGGGAGTACTCAGGCAGTAGAAACAGTAGGTATTGGAACACAGGTGAAGGTGGCAATGTACTTAGTCAGCAGGAGGTGTGATTTGGTGGGAAGAATTGGTGGTGTTTCTTGCTCTTGGAGACCAAAATAAAGGCCACTGCCTTTCACAAATGGGCACAAGGTGTTGATCAGTAGAACTGAATTGCCCTGGAGGCAGCTGGGAGGGATTATGAAGTACCCAGCCAGGCCACAAATGCAATCCTTGATGCAGGTTTTTAATGACACATTTCTGGCAGATTACCCCATTTTCAAAAATACTTAGATGCCTGCATCTGTGGTTTGCATCCTAGATGGGCAAAAGGGACCAACTACATTGAACAAATAACTTCACTGTAAAACATTAGCTCTATAGAACTTGTCAACTTCATCCACACTCCTTTGTTCTAGGAAAACTTTTTACTTTTTTTGAATTTTTGGTTCACCTGACTAGTTTGAACAGTTTTTCTTGATGATAATGATGATGATTGTTTTCCAGAACCAAACACAGCATCAGTTTTACTTCCCATCTGCTTCTCATTATTCTTAGGCCTATTAAAGAGAACATTACAGTAAATAATGTTAAAGCAGGAGCTGAGATTTGGAAACCTGAGTACTCCTATCAGTAAATAACTTCAAACACTTTTTCAGTGCTGTGCCATTGGCAGTTTTCCTCAGAGCAGTTATATGTCACTGTGTGATTACAGCAACACTCTCTTATGGAAAAAGAAGACAAGAGTAGTTTCTGAAAAACTCCTGCAGTTTCATCCTCAGAATTAAGAAAATATGTCTGCCTGACAAGTGGAAGGATGACTCTCCTATCACATTGATGAACTGACCATGCTTTCACCTCTCCTCTTTGGTCAAGCAATATAAATTCATGATCATTAACACACAGGTGTTCAGTGTTCCCAGCAGCCAAGTGACAAGGGAGTTGTCTTTATTTCATTCCAGGATTTTTTCTTTCTGATATAATGTATTAAGTTCAGTTATTTCTTGAGCACAAAAGACTCCTATGGCTGTTTCCTGAGAAATGGGTTGGATGGGAATAGGACAACATTTTCTGCTGTCTTTCTGCCAAGTCTCCAGCTTTGAAGACTTAGCTTTTAAGATATCCCATAAAAACGTTGAAGGAGATAAAAAATAAATATTACCACAACAATTACAGCAGAAAATAATCCTCCTGCACTGACAGCTATGGAACTCCTGATTGTACTTTGCAACCTTGGCCCTAGCCATTGGAGCTAGGAATTAACCCCTACCCTTCTTGACTACTATTACCATTTATTATTCATGTTGCTGGTCTGCCTGGAGGCCTCAGACAGCAACTGAAGTTCTTTTGCACTAAACATGACATAAGTGTGAAGTATAAAGACAGCCCCTGACCTCAAGACCTTAATAGATGCAGAGTTTATTGTATACCCCTCTTTCCATTTGTATTGAGACGTCCTTACATTGTCACATCTGTGCTCTATCTAATAGTTAAATAGTAATTAATAATCGAATAAGGGGAAACTGCTGAGGCTCTGTTGTGACTGCTTTAATTCTGCACAAAACCAGTTAATTCATAGTTACAGCTGTTCTGCACTCACACCATTGCAGTCACGGTACCCTGTCATGAACTTATACACAAGCCTGAAAAAAGTGAGGGTGTCCATGGGCTCCCATAGCACCTCTATATTATGGACAAGAAAAGAATACAAACTTTGCATGCTGAGGTTTCTAGGTCTTTTCATATTAGTTTGTCTCTGAGCTGACTTCTGATCTGGCTGCATATGCTCAAGAGCAGGTACTGCTCAGACATTTACATTGTAAGAGCAGCAAAGTCTGGGTTTTTTTGCTTATTTCATTTGGGAGAAGAGCAAAGGCTTTTAAAAAGAAGTCTTTGAAATTGTGTATGACAGCTTATCATGAACATCATTGTCATCCTGCCAGAGAAAATACAGTAGTTTTAGTTCCAATAGAGGAGTATCAGAGCTAGACAAATTCTGGCCTAAATTGAATGGTATAGATATTGAGCAGTTCTTCAGCCTACCTGATTTATTGTAGCACAACTGAGTTCAAAGTAGGTCTTAGTGTTTAATCTGCAGATTAATATGTTATTCATATTTAGAAATACTGCCAAAACGTTCCAAGATATTAATAGAAAGAGACCAACAAAACCCTAAAGTAGGTTTCTCCTTCCCAGAAATCTGCTACAGACAGACTGCAGATTATTGAAGCAATATATGAAATAATAATAGCTTCAGATGCCTTAGATGAAGTCTACAGTACAAATGCATATTAAAAGATTGGGGTCAGAAATGTAACAGGTCCTTACAGAGGTTTCTGAGGAAAAATGCTAGTGCCTGTGTGAATCTGTTACATTCACTGTCATTCCAGATAGGGAATGGCAGGAACTCTACTTGCAGTGATATTCCTGGGCTGAATGATATCCTGGGGTGGATGAGGGAAGCACATGCAGAATAGTAGTCCATATGGTGCACTAAGATTTGGTTTTCTCTGTTTCACTAAACACTACTTTTCCCCATTCTATTTCCAAAGTCAGGGGGATGGCCAAATATACAACTGCTGTGTATATAAAAATAGACCAAGATTATGTCGAGGGAGAACTCAGTGCTAGACCATCAAGGATTCAAAGTTCAGAAGAACCAGCTGTCAGTCTCTCATCCGTGTGGTCACTATGGTAGATTTGTTAAGTGTATGATCCTTCAGTGCTTTCCACTTGACCCCTGTCATGTTTGTGAATACACCAGTAGTCAGCTGATTAATAGCTTCTCCATATTCTCCTCTCTTTGCTCCATGGCTGGCCCCAAGCCCTATTGAGCACTAACAGTGCAAAAGCCTTGTCCTGTTCTTAGGGTTGCTTACTTCTTCATGGGCTTTTCTGAGATGCTTATCAAAATTTGGTGCCAGAACGAAAGAGAAACAGATTTTGTGTTTTAGCCTCAAAAGATTTTGTGCCTGCCCTGCCAAATGCTGAGCTGGCTGCCTAGGTCCCCTGAATAACATGTGACATGAGGTAGGCATTGCAAGAGGTAATCTACAAGGACAAATGCAGAAAGATGCAACATCTGTCCCATGAACAAGGAGGTACCTAAGTTTAACCAATGGAGAGGAAAGGAAGCCCTGCTTGTCTGTGAGGCTTACAACTCCCTAGTCAATATGAGCAGGCCATGCCTCCCTACGCTCACATCCACATCTTCCAGTGCTTGTGACACCAGCCTCTTTGGGAAAAGGAGCAGGGTTCACTCCTTTTTCTCAGAGTGTGGCCAGTAAAAGTAGAGAAGAAGGAGGTGTTGCTCCTACCTTTTATTGGGAGCATTAGGAGTAAAAGGGGAATATGCACAATTTGTTTATTTTCTACCACAGACAAAAAAAGTATTGTCCCAGAAGGCTTCCAGTTCTTCTGAGTTGGCAGAGGGACATAATCCTCCCAGCCCATGGAAAACGAATGCAACCTGTCCGAGCACAGGAGGTCAGAAGACAAATGTTCATAATGGAAGACATTTGCGAATATTGTTAATAAGTCTTGGTACCCCTTCTGCTGATACCTTCTATAACTTTTTTTCCTTCTCAGAGCCCCACAGGGCCTAATCTTTCTAGTCTTAGTCAAAAAGAAGTAGTACTTTACTTCCCATGTATTAATGGTGCTAAAATAGTGGCAGTAGGAAAGACAAAGTAAAGGTCCTGTGTAGAAAATAATACTGAAAACAACTGATTATTTGGGGGGAGTTAATTATTATTTTTACTCTCTTGTCATTTTTTTCCTTTGAAAGGACTTATAAGCAGGAGGCTAAATCAACGAGTCATTTGTGGACAAAAATGCTTTGCAGTGATGCTCTGAACATGCAATTATGTTCATACTTCCCCACAGAAAGTTAATCTGGGGATCAAGGGCTGAGATCACAAATTTCACACTTCAAGTTCACATCCAGCTCTTTTCAATTAGTGATTCCAATATGCTTTTCAGCACAAAACCGCACTGCAGGTTCCTAAGCCACTGAATACTGCTACTTGCAGCAACTCGGACTCTAAACATCATGTAACAAAAGGCAAATGAAGTTGCTCCCAGAGGCACAGTGCCTTATGCTAAGAAACCTTGAAGATGAGTTTATAATCCTTAGGGAAAAGATGGAAAAGGCTACCAGTGGTAGAAGCTGATGCTTTTCTGAGGTAGGAACTTCAAGAATTAATTCCCTCTTTAGTTCTCACCCCATTCCTCCATTCTTATTGTTTATTGATTAATGTTACCAGGCCACATTTCAAAACAAAACATCAGAGAGTATCATGAAAGGGGAAAATATTTTTTCAATGAAAAGCGAAAAGGAGCCACAACAAAAGACAGAACAAGGTAAGAGCTCCAGCTACAAGGTTAAAAGTCCATTTCAAAATCTCATTATCAATTGTCCTTTACTGTCCTGCTCCCCTCATTGTGTGAGCTGTTTGCAGTATGGCAGGCTTCCAAAGCTATTTTTCAGATGCTTTGCAGCAGATGTGATAATTACAAGATGCACCACCACAGGATTTTGGCATTTATCAGTTCTCCTTAATTTCATTTTTACTACCTTTCCTTTAAAGACAGCATGGATTGAGGCCATAAACTGTCAAATTCTGTATCTTATGAAGTGACCGATATCATGAAATGCAAAGTGATTTAAATTTTCAGTCAAATGGGCAGAAATGAAAAATTCAGCACAATTCCAATAGAAACATTTAAAGGCTTCCAAGTGGGATTTCTTTTCCCCTCCTCCTAGTCTTTGTAATTCCAGTATTATCACTAAATTAGAGTTTGTAGAAGATTTTCATGTCCAAAAATAGAACAGGTTAATAAGAATAGGATTCTAAAGCAATCAAAGGTTGTTTCCCTTTATCTTTTCACTGGTGCTTTTAGGAACTTCCTCCCCCTCAAAGAATCAGGCTCTGTGGCACAATTAATTCTTGCTGTCAAGAAACAAAAATGCTATGACACTTGCTAATCAGCAGGGAAAAAACGTGGGAAATAGTCACTCATCTGCTCTGAAAGAAGGATTTCTGTATCTAAGGATCTAAATATTAATAAATCAGAACTGGAATTGGCAATTAGAGTAGGCACTCTGTGGACAAAGCAGCAGATGTGGCTATTCTTTTTAGGTAAAAAGGAGGATCTTGAGTGAAGGCAGCGTGCTTCCACCCCTCCTGCAATCACAATATTACATTGTGACCACACTCGTACATGCGTGTGCACACACACACACACATACACTCATCACTACGGAAGCAAACTGATCCTGCAGTAGAGAAAGAGAACACAACCTGCAAAGCATAGAGAGAAGAGAAGAGAAGGGAAGGACATATGGTGATGTTTTGTTGTGCTTGTTCTTGTCTTGACATGAAAGACAGCTCTGCAGGAGGATTTGCAATGTCCATCAACATGCAAAAGGCAGCTTTCAGCTAAGTAGTTCTGATGGCTTTCAGTGGCTAACAGGCATGGAGAAGTGTAGGCCACCTGGGGTCACAGGATAATTAAATGCAGTCCTGGTTTTCTTTTCTTCACTGTGGAAAAAAAAAAAATAACCACAACAGAAAACAAAACAAACCCAATGAGCTCTGACCTCAGAATAGCAAACAAATTTGCAGTTTTTTCTCATGTAATTAGTTACTACTTCTGGTTTTTACACACAAACATAGATGTTTTCACAGCGGTTTCATATCTCTGTGCAAGATGTCATAGAGTAATGAAAGACTCAGTGGCAGAAGTTAAGGAGATGAAATGGAGGTAGGAAAAACCACCTTCCCACCTAAACTGCTGAAACCACTTGCTCCAGTGGCGCTTGTCTAGTTATTTTGCAACAAAGCCGTTTCAGGGTTGTAAAACATTCAGGTGTTAAAAAGGCACCAGATATTCGTTGGGCCAAAGGTGATGTTTATGCCAGTCAGCACACTGGGACAACACACAGCAAACCAGGCTTCCCTGCATTCATGAGACCTGTGAAGTCTTCTGGACACCATAGCTGGATAAGGGTTTTTAATGAATTACACCCAAGTAAAAGCTAACAAGTTTCGTTTAACTGCAGCATGGCTTCGATGGGAAATGAATTTTAATAATTGAAGGCAAGAGCACTTGGCTTTCTAACTACCCCCCCTTGTAATATAGGTATCTGAAGCTTTATTCTTGCATAAGATTTTTAATTCTGGAACAAAGGAGTTTTATTCAGGTAGAATTTTGCATATGTAACTACTATTCATTCTATTCATTCAAGTTGATTCCATTAACTTTCTTTATTAATGTAGAGATTTCAGACTTATGAAAGACATAGCTCATAAAAAGACTCTTTTTTTTAAAGCTAGATAATACATAATAAAAAATAATAATAATAATACTCAGCAATTATATAATATTACCACTTTTTCACCTTGAAAACAGCTTGCAAACAATGACTATGAGGTCAGAGCAAGTCTTATTATCTCTGTTTTACAGACTAAGAAGTTGGGGAAATAAACGAAGATCTTAATATTTTACCTCTAGTATAAAGCTTTAGCTTCTGAAAATCTTTTATCTTGGTTTTCTCTGTTGCTACCACTGATCCAGCTCCAGCATCAGAATCTCTGCTAGTGTTTTCAAAGTAGCAAACCAGAACTTCTGTATCCTACCCAAGTTCTTGCTGCATCTTTGCTGATTTCAGACCCTATGTTAAATATGCCTTTCTCATTTTGAAAAAAGAAAAAAAAAACCAAAAAACAAAGAACAAACAAGAACAACAACAACAACAACAAAAAAAAA
Source organism: Eurystomus gularis (assembly GCA_013400335.1). NCBI lineage: Eukaryota > Metazoa > Chordata > Aves > Coraciiformes > Coraciidae > Eurystomus > Eurystomus gularis. Next base: position 15,201 of record VZZY01002092.1, read on the forward strand.
AAAACCACAACAAATGAAACCAACAGGAAAACCCAAATAACAAAACCCTCCTAAAACCTTCCCACTTCTACTTTTCATTACATATTTGTACTACCTTTCCCTTTTTTTAACCTATAACGTGTCCACCAGTTTCCAGCAGCAAAAAAGCCTTCACTTCTGCATCTCCTTCAGCCTAGAAAGCATTTCTGACTATTACTGATGTTGCTCTGCAAAGTATTGAGCCCAAGGGCCCACTCATAAATTATCTGCTGTCCTCTGCACAAATGCTTACCAGTAAGACAGTTCTTGGTAGGAGGAACTTCACTGTACAACTTAGCCGGTGCTTACCAGGAATACCTCTTTTACTTGACTTTAGGAGCAATTTAATTTAACATAGCTTGTGGCCCATGGTGTTTCTCACTGGAACTCAGCAGGCACGTGAGACAACTTATGCTCTAAAGAGGCCCAAGTTCAAAACATAGATGAAAATATGTTTTCATCTTGCTGTGTCTGTGTCTCTGCATTTCTCACTCCTTTTAATATTGCATCCTAAAACTGTAAGACTAGATTTTGAAAGTATTCAGGGGATCAAATTAGTATGACATCTATTTGACAATGTAAAACTGTATTTTGCTGTAAATCTTTGCCTGGAATCAAAATCCACCGTACTTGCTGGAAAGATTTCTAGTGATTTCAGGGACTTTCTTCTGACATTCCCTGCAAACACCGGAGTATTTTGCTGTGTAGGCTAGCTTGATTGTAACCAAGTTGTTCTAGAGCTCAATAATTCTGTATTATTCAGGCTGTATATTATTGTATGGATTACCTATATTCATGATACTTATTCCCATTTGATAAAAAATAACTAAAGAGAGATTAATTATGTGCCAAGATAAGTAACACTGTGGAAAAAAAGGGATACTGTTTGCAGTATAAACAGCACAGGTGTTTTAGCATCTCATCAGTTTAGGGCATGCCTTTTTTTCTCCTCAGTTTCCCTTCTCTAAGAATGTAGTACTGTACTTCATGAAATGACATGAGTATGAGGTTATACACCATAAATTACTGGCATGCAATAGCAAATTAGACTGTGGGACACTACAAAATACTGCACTACATATAATGATAATACATTTTATAATAATTTGTTATTTTACTGTTCAAGTGAAATTTGCCTCTTGCTCTGAGAGTCACTTTTCAGCCCGTAGTATCCTTTGGCAGTCTCAGACAGCCTGTTTGGCAAGCAAGACATATTCCACTACTCATGAACTCTAAACTGCTCTGCTTGCTGCAAGCTCTTGCTTCCTGTGGTCCAGCCTAAAGTCCCCACTGCAGCTGAAGTACACAGCACAAGGTGCAGAGACCCATACAACTGCATGGAGAAGTCAAAGCCATTGTTCAAGCCCAGGTGTACACGGTGAAGATTGAGATGTTAATTAAGAGCCCTGGTTTTGCATCTTTGCAACAGCATTTACTGTTAAGTGCTGGTCATGAGGAGGGCCGCATTCTGTTACGTATGTTAAAATTAAGCACTGTAGAGTGTTTTACTGACCCCTCTACTTTTCTAATTAAAGGAAATCACTAAGATTTTTATTTCCTCAGCAACTCTGTAAAAGTCATTTGGCCACTTAAAGTAAATTAGGAAGATTATTTCAGTTTCTATTGCTTTCTCCGCCAGCAGCACAGAACCACCCTTTCATATCAGGATATCAGGGAGTGACAGTAAGTATGTTGTGTCCAACAGCATTAATGCCTCTCTAGTCAACGTAAGCAAATAGCTCAAGGAGAAAGTCTTTTTACTGTATTTTCTGCCAGCCTTTTTCAGGACAGAAGTCTGTGGATCATTCAGTTTATGGTGTCTGGAGCAGTCAATGAGTAGTAAGGGTCCACAGAGGTAGAAAGACCAACACAAAATACACTCGGCAGCCATTAGTTATTTATGTCCAAATTAAATACAAGTGGTTTTCCTCTGTCTCCTTTCCTTTTGTAACCACAGAAATGAGGAGATCAATTTGTAAGCAAAATGCTTTTATTTGGTTTTAAACTGGCTGAAAATCCAGATTGGTGTTCATGGAGAGGAATCTCTCATCTGTCATAGCTGAGTCTTTCTTCTTCCCTCCCTCAGGTGCTTGAAATCTGCTGACAGTAAACATTTACTGAAAAGATTTCCAAAAGGATTCACAAAGAGAAAGAAGATAGTGTGGAAAAAAGTTCAACAGCATATCATCGAACTTCAGTGAAAATGCAATATGGCAGTATAGTGCCATACGCAGATGCCCTTACTCTTTAATTAGATGGGAGATGTCATATCTGCAAGTCCTATGAAATTAATTGTCAATTTGCTTGAAATTAGCCTAATTCTATGTAAATTTCATGCAATCTGCAGTTTTCAGAAGCTGGGTATTACATCTGATACAGGCCACAATTAACCATATAATCCTCCTAGGTACAATTCTTCCAACATCTTATGCTATGACAGCTGGCAGTAACTTAAATATGTGAGTCATCCTATTGACATCCATGTAAAAACTATTCATAAGTAACTCAACAACAATAGGCCTTCAGATTAAACAGAAGATGCTCTTTGGTTCAGTTGCACAAATAATTAAACAATAAGAAAGTGGTAAGACCAACACCCATCACTTTTAGTCTAGCATAGCCACACATACACAGTTAATTGTATCATGAACCATATGACCTCATGACATTACAAAGATCACACTTTGTTAACCAAAAGCAAAATTGCCACGATGTCACCCGTTAATTTTAAGAGACATGTCTTAACATGATTACTTGTGCAGGAGCTCAGCTTTCCCAGTAAGGCCAGCATTCTCAGAAAAGCCAGACATCAAAATGAAAGCTGAATTTTGCAAAAGCATTCAGATCTTAACACTGCCCCTGCATGGTGTCTGTGCCTGTGTTTTCAATGGAGCTTGGTATTTAATGTGATGAGAAAAATATTTGTGAATGCTGAGCTATTTCTGAAAATCCTGGCTGTGAGTTTTCAGAAGTGCTTAAGATACATTGTTTCAGAAATGAAAACATGATCTCAGATAAACAAACAGGTTGCTGTAAATAAACAAGTCAAGACCTACCAGCATAATAAACTGCCTGCATGTTGCTCTGCTAGCTCTTTCTCATCTAAGCTAGCTCATGGTGCCGTTTGTTATTCAAAACTGACCAACAGAGCATTTAGGATAGCCAAGCACCTCAGTAATCCATTCATTGACTGGTAAAAACTGCATATAAAAATCAAAAGGTATCTTCAGAAACACATAAGCATCCAACTTCTATAGAAAGTAGGAGTACAGAGGTTTTGAAAACAGAAATAGGGCCCTTATCTGCAGGCTCTTTATAAGTTTAAAGTAATTAAAAAATGCGACTCTAAAGCATTTTTGACCCATATTAGGTAGGGGGTTTTTAAATCTTTCACAAATATGTATTTGATAGACAAGGATGAAGAATTAAAAACTTTTAGCTAATTCACTAATAATGCTTCTTTTCTGTGTTCTTTTCAGGTGTTGTTTACAAGTTATGTTCTCGAAAGTAGGCAAAGGTATTTGCTGATGTGTTCCATGAATCATTTTTTAATCTAGACCCCATTCAGCAATATTCAGAAATGAAATACTGCAAATATTCAGAAATGAAGATGTGTCATTTAGTTAGGTAAATTACATGATACTGTTTCTTTTTGCCTGAATGAGTGACTTGGATAACTAAGCAGCAACAGGAAGATTCTCAAATTTCGATCTGAGTGTAAAATTAGTGATTTGGGATTATAGATACAATTAGAAACTTGCTACAAGTTATGTGTGTGCATATATTCCAGTAACAGGCCTGTGTACGCACATGGACATGCCTTCAGATGAGCTCTTTGGCTATTGTAAATTAGGGTACCTCTGCTGAGAGCCAAGAATCTGGCCCATATGTTTAAGTCTACTTTTAAGAGCTGTGTAATCCAAGTCAGCTTGTATTTGCATCTTCCTCAAAGTGCTCTAAGGAGTGCATTACAGGTTTTCATGGCTGGTGGGCAGGATGCAGTACAACAAGTAGATCCATGTGAATCTCTGTGGCAGTTTTCTCAGTAAAGTAATAAACTAATAATAAAAGCTACTCCCAGATATCTTAGTTGTAGTGCTTGGCCCAGCTCTAGCCAGCTTCTAGGCCTGAGAAGACAACTACTTCAGGCTAGACACAACTGATCTCTTTTTTTTTAAGGACACTGTGAGGCATCCCTGCCACGATACTTCTCTCTGCCTCTTAATCAACTTCCTTATTACCTGAAAGCAATTGGTGCAGCTGCACTCTCCACACCTGATTCTGATTTTTCTTACACTCAAGCAGTAACTGCTAGGAATCAGAGTTTCAGGAATTTAAACCGGGTGTAAATAAAGATCACAATCTATTTTTTGAAAACTTAAGGGAGATCCAGATTGCCTTGTGCTCTGCCAGGGCATGAGTCAGTTTGAAAATGATGATAATGGAGCTTTAGTCAGATGCACTTCTTCAGACATTCTTTTCCTTAATGGAGGCAGTACACTATTACAGGTCACATGAGATATTGTAGATTGAGTCACTTATTCTCTTACCATATTTGTCCATCAACTGCTCTGCCATCTGGGGGATGCCACTTCACCTTTTAGAGCTTACTCAACTGTAAAATGTATATATTAAGATTTATCTCTCTTGAGAAGATGTGCTGTATGACTTAGTCTTCTCAAACTCTCTGAGACCCATAAGAACTAACACGGAAGAGTCCACTATCACTGCTGTTGCTTCAGCATGTTAGAGTTTATGTAGTAAAAAGCAGTTTATGCAGTAAAAAGCAGACTGACATGCTGTTAAAAATTGTGGCACAAAGTGCTTCAATTAAGCTGCTTGAAATGTTGACAAAATAGTGCATCC
>VZZY01002093.1:0-41174 GCA_013400335.1 Eurystomus gularis
CTTACTGTTAAAGACTGAGGCAAGGAAGGCTTTCAGTACCTCAGCTTTTTCCTCATCCTTGGTCACTATGTTTCCCCTGACATCCAATAAAGGATGAAGAGTTTCCTTAGTCCTCCTTTTGCTACTAATGTATTTAAAGAAACTTTTAAAATTGTCTGCCAGTAGCCAGATTATCCCACAGTCTCCTAAACAGGTCACAGTCTGCCCTCCAGAAGTCCAAGGTGGCAGTTGTATTGAACCCCCTCCTTACGTCCCCCAAAATTGAGAACTCTACCATTTCATGAGCACTATGCCCAAGACAGCCTCCAACCTTCACATCACCCACAAGTGATGTGAATGACAGGTCTATCAGGGATTCTTCCCTAGCTGGCTCACTCTCCAGCTGTGTCAGGAAATTATCTTCCACGCACTTCAGGAACCTCCTCTTTTTTGTATTTCCAGCAGACATCTGGTAAGTTGAAGTTCTGCATGAGAACAAGTGGTAGTGATTGTGAGACTTCTCCCAGCTGCTTATAGAATATTTCATCAGCTTCTTGATCTGGCTGGGAAGTCTATAATAGACTTCCACCATGATATCTGCCTTGTTGGCCTTCCCCCTGATTCTCACCCATAAACACTCAACCCTACCTTCACCATCATTATGCTCAAGACAAGTAAAACACCCCCTAACAAACAGGGCCACTCCACTGCCTCTACTTCCTGGCCCATTCTTTCTGAAGAGTTTACAGCCTGAAGAGTTACAGAAATACAACTTGTAATATATTGGCTAGACCAATAAAAGATAGCACAATATTTACTGTGTCTGCTTCAACAATAAAGCAATTTAAGATAATTCTTCATACAAATCATATGAGTGTGTAAAAGGTAAATGTAAACCAACCTGTCTGTTATTGATGTTTGCAATGGTTAAACAACACAACACACAGGCACAAGGACAATCTCTGCATTTGTGCTGGGAGCCTGTATTTTCCCTCAACACTGCAATGCTCTTTACTTTTTGATAACTGGGGTTTAAAACTGGGGACTAGGAATCTTAGAAAAGATTCCCATATTCTTTTAACGTCTTGCCCCCCACAAAGCCACTTTTTTTTGGTTTGTTTTGTTTTGTTTGTTTGTTTTTATTCGCTCCTGGTACTTGCAAAGGACAGAGTCTGCTGGCAGTACAGAGAAATAAGAAGTGACCACTATGGAAAACTGGACAGCTCAGGTACATGGCAGTGAAGTCTGAATAGTGGCAGCCTTTCATGTAAACTTGGTGAATCAGGGACTTTGTTTTAAACCCTTTTGAAAGTTCAGTCCCACCATCTATCTCCCTTCAGGAAGATCAATAAAATTAATCTTATGTGCTGTGAACAGCTTGGTACATCATTGTGGTTGAGAACTCCCAGCTTTAAAGGGATGGGGATGGGCCAAATCTAGCTGGCTCAGGACATATGCAGCTTTTACCATATTTTTGCTTTGTCTAGGATGTTCTATGCACTAGAGATAGATGGTTCAGCTCAGGAGATGATGTGTGCTATGAGGGAAAGACAGAGAAAAAGAACAGCTGCACAAGATGCATGCACAATAATTCCTCCACTGCCCATGTTGACTGTTTTTCTTTCAGGAGTCCTGTCAGAATTGGGTTTGAGAAGGAGAAAAACATCAGATACAAGAATCAGGAGAGCATGGAAGCGGTGAAGACAAAGCTTGCAGAGAAGAGAGCTCAGGTTGGCACAGGCAGAAAAGCAGGAGCTGAGTTCAACCTTAGTTACCTGTGCAGGTACAGGTCCCTAAAAGTGAAGACATAGGTCCCTGAAATGATAATATGAGGGTCATATTTAATGTGATAGAAAGGGAACAATAGTGACAGAGTACAGAAGGAGGGTGACAACATAAAAATAGCAGGTAAAATAGCACTTGAAGAGTATGTCTTCGGGAGAGGCCAACTGGTTGATGGGTGCAGTCTTCAGCACTACGGATGTATGAACTCACTCCAAGCACCGACTGTTTACACAGAGCGAAAAACTTCTGGATATGGCCTGGACACACACAGAAGTGGGTAAGATCTAATAGACTGAAACAGCCGCAGTCATGGGAATCCTGATAACAGCGCTGAGATGGGAAGAGAGAGCAGGGGCTCGCTCGAGTAAAACCACAACAAATTTAGGGATTCGAGATAATCAGAAACCCAAAGGCAGGACGGTGAGTTTCAGGTGTAAATATAGGAGGAAATAGCACTCAGAGAAAATATGTAGATGTGACGAGAGGGGCTGAATAGGCAGGTCTGCGTAAAACCTGCTGTAGAGAGGAGAGGAGAGAGGAGGAAAAACCTTTAGAGAAATATGGGAAGAAAGGTAGGAAGACAACTATGCAATGGCAGCATTAGGTAAAATAAGAATTTGAGGATGAGGGATGTTTTAGAGTGGCTAAGGAAGATGGATGTAGGCTGAAGGTCTTGGATACATCATTAATAAAGCTGGTAAGAGCTTGCATTGCAGAGTGTGGTGTGGCTGGGACTGATCCAGGAAAGGTACGAATGAGGAGTTGCTATGGACAAGATGTCAAAGTTCAAGAAATGTCTCCAAACCCTTTGTAAAATCAGCAAATACTTAACACAGAAAAAAAAATAAAGAAGTTGCCAAACAATGGTGCCAGACTAGCAGAAGTTTTTACTTCCATGAGACTACAGGTAATTTCTGATTGAGTTAAATTGTTTTAAGTAACCAATCCTTTTAGTTTTTCCTGACTTTGAGTCTGAGTTTGGTTAAAATGTACAGCACATCTTCATCAGTCTAGTGGCCTTTGCTGGAAAAACATAGCTCTGTGTTTAGCTAATGACTTAATTAGAAAAGCAGGAGTCAGCTGGCAGTGAATGGTGGGTCTTTATTTAACAGGGAAGCATGAAAATTAGCCACCCATCTGTTTTTTCCTGTTAATTACCTCTAAATATTAAAATTTAATACAGTCTTCAACCTGATTGGTAGTCTGAATGGAAATAGTGGAGATCAGATACTAAAAGAAAGACATGAGTAGAAATGAATATGATGTGGCTCCTGTACTTCACAGCTATCATACCTGTCTCTGAAACATTTCTACCTAGCTACAACAGCTGCTGTGGAGGTCATGTTCACCATTTATTGTCCTTCAGCCATACTTATGGCTTTAAACAAGCATCAGTATGGGTGACAGAGTTAACTAAGCCATTACTTTTGCATGAGAAATGTGACTGCACGCTGCATGCCAGCAGTAGTGTCTAGCTGTGGAGTGCCACAATGCACAAGCCTTGTTCTTCATTAATCATTCCTATTGAAATGATTGCTGAAAGAAGAAATAAAATTATTCTGCAGCAGTTCTTACAATTACCACTTTTAATTTTAATTCCCAGCTAGTTTTTTTCTTAATAGCTTATGTACTCTGGGGAGCTGCTTTGGAAGTCTTGTAGATAGGCAGGGTCGGGCTCCTCTTCCTCAGCTTTAATCAACAGTTTCTACCTCCGACAAGCTGCAAAAAGGAAAAAAACATAGTGGATGTTTGGGCATCCTCACTAGAAGACATTTTCAGTGGCCAAGATTATTTTCTTTTATTTTCTTTTTACATATTAGTGTTAGGATATAAGGAACCTAAAGACAGTTGGAGGAGGCACCTGTGACAATAGCTTCAGAAGGGCAGCTAAACTTCCTAAACTCAGGCATGGAAAACTTGGAGTCTTTAAAGCAGAATCCCACTGCATGTGGGTAAGCAGCAGGTCATGCTTTTGTCACCTTCAAACTTGATTTACACTTAACTTGCAGCACTGCATCTTTCCAACTGAACATGTTCTCTCAGACATAAGGATGTCATTTCTCAGCTCAATCTGGAGTTATTACTGACATGTTACTTACACTTCCTTGACTCTTGATAAGAAAAATGATTGTCATCTTGTAAATTTTCAAAACATTTTTCAGAGATGGCTTCCAGTGCTGTTACAACACTTTTGCTACCTTTAATATTTGTTTTGATGGATTTGGAGCTACCCATGCTACAGTTCACTGTTACTGCATGTCAGGTTGATGCATGTGGTATTTTCTACATGGTATATCAGTATAATTCAAAATGAATTTGTCCAGAAGAATGGTCAGGGAAGAAAATTATGGTGCAATGTAAGTAATCATTATTTAAATAGTGCTTAGGAGTTGCTAATGGACAATACCAAATTTTCAGCTTTGATTTTGCCTCTTTCCACCCTGATTTCCACAACATCTGAACCAGGACATTTAACTTTCATAAGCACAGAGAACAGGATACAAATAACTTTCTGCTTGTCTCTCAAGATAAGGGAAGTAACTCCATAAAGGACTCCTAGAACAAGAAATCCTGTCAGAGGACTTGATCATAGGTTAAGTTGACAAGAATGACATTGGGAATTGTAGTATGATGATAAGGCAGATGTGCAGACTGCTATTAAAAAAAATATTTTCCCTATTTTTTTTAACTGCTGTTCAAAAAGAAAATAATCTGGTTTTAGATGATGTTTCTGAATTTCTGTATATTGCTGGCCTGCTGAGAAAGTATCTAGTTGTTTAAGTTTGTGGGGTAAGATCAATTGATCCATGGGGTTGTGCAGGTGAAGTGTGGCACAAATGAATAATGTCACCCCAGAACTGACCAAGGCACAAGACCCGAGCCTCGAAGAAATATGGTTAGTGGTATTAAAAACATAATCAGTCAGATATGCAGCTGATCTTACAAGTGTGACACTCGCTAGCTGTGTCCTCTGTGTCTGCCCAATACTTTGAACATAAATCTCGAATGTTACACAAAAAAAGCTGCTTAAATAAATGCTTTGGAGTACCAAATGGGATTCATTTTTAGATGGAATGAACAGAACTTTGCTTTCCGTTTTGGGAGTGTATTCCTGAAGAAAGGAGTGGTTTCTTCTGCCTTAGCCCAAGCTGGAAATGGTAGCTATTTTCCTTCTAAATGGCTGTTACAGTTTTCTCAGAATGTCGCAGTAAAACTTTTTAGCTGTCATGACCATGAAGTGTTTATTAATTTTTGAATATGTATTTATGGGGTTCAGTTTATAAGCCTTTATACTACTACAGTGCATGATAATTTGGACATTTGATTCTTAAATGAAAAAAGTATAAAAGTGAGTATAGTTGTATGCTTCTCGAATCGTTGATTACACAAAATGCCTTAAACATCAGTATCTAATAGTTGCTTCTTTTTCTTGTTTCATTGCTAAAAAATCTGTTCCTTTGTAGAACAAAGTTATTTCAAACTCTTTACCATGAATAACACTAGAGGTAAAAAACAGCATAATGAATTACAGGCTAAAGATAAGTCAGACAAATAGGCAAACACAAAAATCCCCTTATCAGGGGAAACAATGACAGAGTCAAGTTATTTTGCTCATTTTTAAGGCCAGGAGTCATGTCATCATCATTATCATCTCCCTATATTTTTAAGAATGTTCTCGACACCTGATGAGCTTTCTAAAGGCCAGCTTGAAATCTTCGTTAAAGCTAGTGTACAGCAAAGGGTTGATAAGGGAGTTGACATATCCAAGCCAGGTCAAGAAGTCTGCTACTTCTGGAGAGACAGTGCAAATGTGGAGGCCCACAAGCAACTCCTTGATGAAAAATGGCAACCAAGACAAAATGAAAGCACCTAAAATCAGCCCCAGAATGCGAGCAGCCTTTCGTTCTCGCGTTGTAGAGATCTGCTGCCGGTCGCCAGCCAGGTCCAGGTCATTCTCAAAAGGAGGGATCCTCACAGATGCATTGATTTTATCGAACTCTGTGATAGGGTCAGACGTGGAGAAGTCTGAGACGCAGAATGTCTGTGTGAGCTTGCAGCTGGCAAAGGAGTTTTGGCTGTCGGTACTCCTGTTGCTGAGGTGGCGGCTTGAACCCCGCTTTTGGTAAAGGCTCTTTGCAGCATGGTAAATTCTGTAGTACAGGATCAGGATCAAAGTCAAGGGGATGTAAAATGCCCCAAAGGTGGAATAAATAGTGTAGATGACATGATCATGCTGAATGCGACACTCACTGGGAATGCTGACACTGTGATGATTTCTCCAAAACAAAGGGGGCATTGATATGAAAATGGAGATAGTCCACACAGTGGCTATCATCAGCCCAGCCCTTTTTGCTGTTCTTTTCCTGGCGTATTCGATAGCGTCTGTGATTGCCCAGTACCTGTCCAGAGCAATGACACACAGATGAAGGATTGAACATGTACAACAGGTCATGTCGACGCTAAGCCAGATCTCACAGATGAAGTATCCCAAAGTCCATTTATCTATCATTATGTAAGTGATGCTCAAGGGCATGACGAGAACAGCAACAAGGAGATCTGTTACAGCTAGTGAACATATTAAATAATTTGCTGGCTGGTGGAGCTTCTTGGTTGTGGAGATTGCTGCAATTACAGCAGAATTCAGCAGCATAGTCAAGGTTGTGATTGTGGCCAAGGTCAGGGTAACGAGCATCTTTTCAGTTACTGTTTTTGGCTTTGCAGCCAAGTTGGCTTCAGTGGTGCAGTTTGTGAAATTCATTTTCCCCGCTAGGATGCACAGTGAAAGAAGTTGCTGCTTCAGGTAACAAGAGTTCCAGGTTCAGAAGTTACCCATTTGAAAGAGGGACAAAGATGCTCCAGGTGCAATTTTTTATTTTCTAATCCCATATTCAGCAGAGCAGCAAAAACCTCCCAGGTTTCCTTCTGTTCATTGTTTTCCTAGAAGACAAAACCACATCTGTTAGTGAACCAAGAAAAATCCCGCCTTTTGGCAAAAAGTCCTACGCTTCTAATATTACCACCTCAAATAAAAATCTTGGTCTGTTTTTCCTTCTTGTCACCTCTCTTGCCTTTTCTCTCCCTTTTCCTCTGCATTCATAGTTCAATTATTTTTCTTCTCCAAAGGGCACTTTGGGCCAGATTTCCTGCTGATGTGAACTGGTTATTTCTCCTTTGGTTTTGGAGATCTCACTTAAAGTAGGAGGCTGGACTTAGGGACCTGCAGAGGTCCCTTCCAACAAACATTTCTATGATCTCTGAATTACTGATACTAGGAGCGAGTCCATTTCCTGCTTGTTAAATGGGCTCCAGCAGATGCAGAGCTGAGGAGATTTGCCTTTTCATTTTAATTGCTGTATGAGAGGGATCACTTACTTCTCTATGTCACCTTTGGAAAAAAAGAAACAGAGCAGCCTATCTCAGTGAAGACATGCAAGCCTTTCATAGTTCTCTATTCTGCTTTTTCATATCCACGTCTTCATTAATATCTTGGAAAGAGTACTTAAAAGTTACTCAGGTTACCTTTAACATGCAGCTTTCAAACAATGTTTGAAGCTTTATGGCAAATGCTTAGTTTTATACAGCGCATCAGTGTTGCTAGGAGCTTATATACTTTTGTCTAATTATTCTTGACATTTCACATATCCCACTGTGTGTGTCTTTAGAAGAGACAGACAAAATGCTTTTGCCTTTGCTTTAAGATTTCTATCAAATTATGCTTCCTGTCAGGCAGTCCAGTATGATGCAAGGTCAAGCAATAATTTAAAAAAAAAGGTTTAATCTTTTTTTCTGGAGTTCATGTGTCTTTTCCATCCAACCCAAATGCTGACTGAAGCCAGAGTTAGCAGTTTGTGAGATGCAACTTGGAATACCCTCTGGGTCCTTGCTTTCTTGGCATAAAGGATGTAGAAATCTGAAAGCCTGAAACCTTTTCCATTAAAATAAGCAGATAGATTCCTTCCCCTGGCTTCACTTATCAAAGTTGTCTAGGTTAGTTGTAGAGGCTCCCTCGACAGGCAGGGAATGAGATAGCGGCTTCCAGAAATACACTTGTCCCCTCTCAAGACAAGTCTTTAAGGCAGATGGTGTGAATCACATCCTGGAATTGCTGATCTTTCTCTAATTTGACTACAAGTGGCTCCTCCACAGTTGCATTTAGAATACATGTGTGATTTTAGATGGCTAAATTTGAGAGGTAAAACCCATTCTCACTAACACCAGTGGGACTTGGATTAAGCTCTCAGAGTGAGTTTGCACATGCAAGCTAATGAGGAATTAAGAATTTGAATGAGGAATTATGAATTTAAAGCTAGGCAGCTGCTTAGTTCTGTGTACATATGCTCTTATTCAGAAACTAGAGTGCCATCTTCTGAATGAGCTGAATGAGGAACAATTGAAAATAGAAACTTCAGAAAAAAACCACAGTTATTTGCAGATAGGCCCTAGGAGAGCAGATCTGTATCATCAGGCTCTGTCTTAGCAAAATGATAGAGATGCTAGGAGAAAGGTTGGACTTGATGACCCTGGAGGTCCTTTCCAACCATAACGATTCTGTGATTCTGTGAAAATGTGAGTTTTAAATTCTACCCCAGGGACTGCAGAAGCTTCCCCCAACCCACACTCTGCTCTTCAGACACTGCTTTTAAGTATGAATAGCCTTGGAGAAATATCAGGCCAGCTTATTAAGAATAGACTGGACAAGTCAGATGGAAATTCATCCATCAGTCTTCAGGTTGCTACTGCATTGGAAATGCTGATTTTGTTGTTTAGGCCTAAAGCTAAAACTTAGCTCAAACCTTCTTCACAATTGTTCATGGGAGTATTCTAAGTCAAGCCATATCTTGATTTCATTAGTTTGCACCATGAATATGTTTGATGCTTTGACCAGAGGATAAAGTGAAGAGGCTTTCTCTCCCTCTTTGCACTCCTGGAGCATGGACCAGAAGCAACTGCAGTCCATATACTTTCCTCAGCATCATCATTTAGCAAGTGCCTCATGGCTGTCAAGCACACTCAAAGGTACTGGAAGACATCACGGGATTCACACATCCTCCACTACTGCCTATTTAGCTGGTTCAAGCACAAGAGAGCTCCTCCTGCTTCTTGATGTAAACAGCATTTTTTTCTGCTTGTCCTTCACTTCTCTGGGAGAACTGAAGTGTCATATTCCAATAGGAACTGAATTGCTGTGGTTCTCTCCCCAGATGGCCTTTCACACCGACGTAACCCCAGAGAAATCCTTTCTGAGCTCTACCCACTCTCTGCACCACAAAGATACTCTGAAAAAGAAATTATTCCTTTCCTTAATCAATTTGTCTTTAAACAAATCCTGCCACACTTTATCAGACCCAAGCACCAGGTTTCTGTTAGGACAAAGGACGCTGCTAATAGCACAGGGGAGTTTGGTTGTTTAAGTCTGCTCACTGCTCAGCAGGGCCAACGTTTTTTTTTTCTTGGAAAACCACTTCGATAATTGAAGACAGGGAAAAATATAAACAAAGCATCTTCCCTGCAGAACACTAGACTGCAGGTACCCCAGACCAGGCAGGCCCATCGCTTCATGTCAAAACCTGTCACTGGGGAGTTGTTGGGTTTTTCCCATGCTCCTTATAGGACATGAGCAATTCAGACAATATAAATACAAGAACTATATTAAGCCAACGTTATTAAGGAAGTATATTTAAACGGTGAAAAGTCTGGAGATGTCAGGCTGAAGGCTTCCTCTATGGCTTAAGTCTCTTGTGTGCCTCTTGTCACCACTTACCCCCATTATGGGGACACACACTGGCATTATAACATTAATCAGTAGCATTCGTCGTGGGCGTTATGTTTCCTTTCTCCTGCTGTTTCTCCTTGCTGCTCCCCATTCCAAGCCATCCTTGTTTCTATACGATCTAATCCCAGCTCCTGCCTCCCAAAGCATGCATCATCCCTTAGCCCTCTGTCTTAGCCTCCCAGCTCACCTCCTGTGCCCAGAGCAGCCTGAGGCTCCCCTGACCTGCTGCCCCCATGTCAGCCTCTACCTTCAGCAGCTCGGTCAGGGCCCCTGCCCAGCCTCCTGCAGTGCCTGTGCCCCAGCCTGTCCCTCACCGTTCTCGCTTTTCAGCTTTTGTCTCTCTGCTTTTGAATTAGAAGGCATCTATATGGAATATTTTGGCCCAGAAAAGAGATGAGGTTTTCAAATGGGAAGTGATTTACTAGATGTCAGTGACTGACCTTGCTTATTAATACAAAGCAGGCTTAAATGCAGGTGTGGTTGTGGTCATATATATTGTAGTTCTTATATTTTAATTCTTAGTTTACTGCCTGTGTCTTTGGTGGTACCTGGCAGCCCCCGAGCAGTCAGGGAAGATCTAGTCCAAAAGAGAACAAAAGAAGCCAGGATGTGATTCAGGAAGGCAAAGCCTTGTGGAGTAATCCTGTTGTAATGGGTTTTGTTGCTTAGTTCAGGATCAGCTCAGGGAACTAATGTGTATTCTTCACACTCCATTTTCTGGTCTGGCCAGAGCACCTCCATGATTTGCTTCTCAGATGAGGCTATGTGAAAGGAAGCACTGGCACGACTGGGAGAGGTACCAGTTCTGGGGCACTGGGGAAGGGGCACAGGGACTCTGAGATTTGGTCTCATAAAAACACAGTATTGGAAAACTTATAGTCTGAGTGTAGGTCATTTATGATGCACACACGTACAGAGACTAGCTACAAAGGATCCAGTGAAAAAACCATGTATGTTAACAAGGAGAATTTCACTATCTCTAGTCAAGAAATAGCTAGTTTTCAGTATTTCTATCACTTGCATACTATTGCTATATATAGTACTACTATGATTATAGTAACTGATGGTGGTTTTCTAAGCGACTTCTTGGAAGGGACATTAATAACATAGTTATCTTATTTAAATTGCTCTCACTAAAAGCACCACTATATTTACGTGGTGCAGTTGTATCCCTTCAGGCTGTCAGTTATTTCACACACAGTTAATTTTACATACACAGACTCATTTTACTGATTTGGTGGAGGAAACTCATCCAGGTTTCTCCAAATGGGAATCAATCAGGTTGCATACTAGCTGAATATCAGGAATGGCATTGAGTGCTGTCTGGGAGGAGGAAAGGGGGAAGAGGATGATTAATTGCTCTTTAAAAGCAACTGGACAGCTTTAAGCTGTGAGACAGCAATGTCCCTGTCTGCTCCTACCAGAAAATATCTCCACTTTCTCAGCAGAGGACCACTGTGTAGCAGAATACTCTGAATTTCTGGTGGACAGACTGACCTACTCCTTGGCCACTGAACTTTTCACCATTTCATAAGAAAAGGAATAACATTCCTTGGAGAGAATAAGGGGAACTGGAATGAAATATGTTTACATGCAAGGCAGGTTAGTTCCATTATGTCCACGGTTTTACATTGCCTCTAAGCAGTTATGGCACTGTGCAAATGATACATTTTTGTGCCCTTGACAGCAATGAATCTATTTGACTCTGTCAAACCCTGAATTGGTCTGAGTGCTTTTCACTTTCAGTATTTCCATGATCGTAGCTCTGAAGGGCGAGAATCTGTGGTGTGCTTTGTGATACAGGTGCTTAGCTTATGGAAAAGATGACTTAGCATATTTTTGATAATGTAAATATTTCAAACTATGGAAAGATGCTATACTTCTAGTCCTCTTCCTCTTATCTGAAGGAAGTTGTTTCTTCCAAGTTCATATGCAAAGCACTGAAATTCAGGCCTTCCACTTCAAATTTATTTTGCAAGATCTTGCAACTTTATAGATCATCCTGCTCTTGCAAAGTCAACCAGTCTTCTTGGACTTCATGGCTCCTTGGTAGCCAACGGATAGAGCTGAGTTTAATAGAAGATTATAGATTATATTTATATACAAAATTTTGTATTGTTTTCTGGCATGCCGATGTCACTCTGGGCTTCTGAGGATCTCAGTACTGCAGAGGTCGTGTTATGGCAGCAGTCTTAATTGACTGCAATTTATATAGGCACTGATGCTGTTTGTAACATGTCACATTGAGAAAAGTGGTACCCAGAAGCTGAGGAAGTGGAGACAGCCAAAATCACACTAATCTGTGGCAGGACTGTCAGCAAAATAAAATCTTGCTGTCACCAGGCAGCTCATATTCACACTCACAGCATGAGATTTTGATGCCAACTATATTATAGACAAAATTAAGGCAAACTATCAGAAGGCAGGTCGAGGTTGCCTTACAACAGCATAAACTGGGGTAGGACAATAAATGAAATGGCTGTTTCTTTGTGAGATCTGAAATTTTGCAAGAACCCGTCTTTGAGAAATTCCTGGTTGCATTGTGAGGCCTCAGACTTTCGGATGTGACCTTTTTCTGCGCAGACTGATTGAGGCCGAGAATGAAATTATTATGAAGTTTGCATGAACTGAGCTATGAATTTGACCTTCAAGTTAGATTTTCCCTTTGCACACCGATGAACAAAGCAGCATGATGGAAAGACAGGTCAGAGGAACTCAGCACAAAGCCAGGTGTGTGGAGGCATAGCTGTTTTTGTATTTGTATCTGTGGGCATCCCACTACTGCTCATACATGTACTCACGCTGACATAAATAACCAGAGCACAGTACGTTGTCAGCAAGGATACAATGGCCTGCAGCATGTTCTCCAATGTGTTTGTGTAATGTAGATTACTAGGGCTGCAGGAAGGATGCTGTGGAGTCCTGGCCAGAGGATGGGCTGAGTGAACAGCACAGGGAACATTACTGGGCACAACATGAGAGATTGCTGTATGTGACAGATACCAGCACAGGCACCTGACAAAAGTCACAGATGGTGTCCCAAGGGATGACTGGGTTCTGCAGGTGGTTGAGACAGACTTATGTGAAAAATGACCAAAATTCACAGATAAGTGGACAGGGAGTGTTGGGAACTTTCTGGGAGCACAGCCTTGCAAGACCCACAGCACCTCAGTCACCACATCAGCAACTGCATGTAAAGCTGAGCTCACCTACATTAACTGTATCAGAAACACCAGATTTGGGTACGAATGTTGCAAAATGGAGACTGATGAGGAGGAAGTAATTTGGGCAGGGCTGTCCATCTGGGAGGAGACGGGAATGGAGAAAGGGAGGGTGAAGGCTGGTGAAAAGAAGGAACGAGAAGTGGGAGGAGGGATAAGAAGGAGAAAAAGAGATATGCATTGCTCACCCACAGCTGAAATCAGGGCAATAACGCAACCTGTTGTTTGTAGCACAGGAGTCAAACCTGCCACTGTGGTTGGGAGGCCTGGGGGGACAGGTGATTTTCCCCATGCTGGCTGGCACGGGGACACAGGGGACAAAGTGACGCAGCACTCTGGTGCTGCTGTGTTGATGCCTGCACCAGACCTGATGGCTTTGGTAGCTACTCATCACCTCCTTGGGCAATGAGGTGTGACAGTGTCCTCTCACCTGTGCAAGGGCAAAAAGTTCTCATGCAGGCCAGTTTTGTGTATGCACTTATGCTAGTGGCTCTGCATACTATCCACTGAAAATTAAATTCTGTCTACAGGATTTCTGAAGCGGCAAGCTGCAAAGCGGTGCTTTAGCACTGTTATTTCTGTCCCTGGATCTGCTGTTTTGTTGCTCTCCAGCTCTTTTGCTGAAGACCTTAGGAAACTGCCAGCGTGCACATCATGCTTTAACTCTCTCAGCATTGGAAAGTGGATGTCCCCCCATTTGTTAGGGTGGCTTAACCTCCCTTCCCAATGGACACTGCTAGCCTGGAGGATTTCCTTCCAACTTACAAGCCCAGGAGAAAACAGATGGGAGAGGGGGGGTGCTGCCTCCCAAAAAGCCATGGTGCTATCGTCAGCCCATCAATATCTTCTCTCTGGAGGGGCAAGAGAGGCTCCAGCTCAGAGTGAGGACAGGACTAAGACCTCTCTCCTTCCATGTGCCCCAGCTCTCAGCCTTTACATCCTCAAAATGGGAAGAATTTGTTTTTTCATTGCTGAAATTCTAGCTGCACTCTAACAAAATTATACAGTGATGCAGTTTGCTACAGGTATGCACCTTCCTACAGACTCTTCCCATCCACTTCATAAATGCTTCTGTCATGTTGGCAATGCTCAAGATCACTATGTTTGAAAACAATCACATTCTAACCTGACATTCCAGTTTTAAGAAACTGCACAGCGTTAGTCGAATACTTTAGGCTAGGCTTATTGATTTATCTTCAACTGGTAAGGCACCTTCCTAAGCCAAATTGATGTACATCTATTTTAAACTAATTTAACAACCTCCAGGATGGGTTTTGCTGTAGTGTAACTAACTCATTTGA
Organism: Eurystomus gularis; assembly: GCA_013400335.1. Taxonomy (NCBI): domain Eukaryota; kingdom Metazoa; phylum Chordata; class Aves; order Coraciiformes; family Coraciidae; genus Eurystomus; species Eurystomus gularis. The sequence continues at coordinate 14,061 of VZZY01002093.1, forward strand.
AAACACATCCTTTTGCCTAACCACTGTGAACCTGGGCCTGAATCAATCTGATCAATGAAAGTCCACAAGCTGGCAGTTTTGCAAAGCTATTTTAAAAGAAATTCATCCAGGACCACACTAGAGAGGTAAGTTTTTCTGCTGTAGACCTTGGCACATGCAAATGAGAAACAATAATTAGTGACGATCTTCAAACCATGTTTCCTCCCACAAGCAGTGGTATAATTCACAGATGATTACTCATTTTTATCTACTTTAAATTAAAAAAATAGTAAATCTTAGGCAGTGAAATCTCATAAGATGCTGCTAAGATGCAATCTGATACAAACTAGGACTCAGTTCAGATTTCATCCCGTCTTTAGTCAGACATATAAAAAATTCTCTGGGATGGTAAAATACCCAGATTTCTCATAAACAACTGGAGTAGCTGCCTACTCTAGCTGTAATATTTTGTAATAAATAATACCTAAATTTAAAATAATTTTCTTTAAAGAGACTATCAAATAAAACCCCCCAACTTTAAAACTCATCACTTCTTGTAACACTTTAGACCTGTAGCACTGTGCATTTTAAAAGTCCCTTTTGTTTTATCCTACACAAAATACCCATGTAGGGTTCAGCTCATTCCTTGTAGTTCACTTCACTTCACTTTCCCCTTTTCATGCTCTAACTTAAATCCTGAGATGTTTAACCGATGAACTCCAGAGGCTGCATTTTCCCATACCATGGAGCCAAGAGACATGGGTAGCTGGATCTGGCAAGCTTTTTGGGGTTAGAATTTATAGTAATCAGTTGTACATCTCTGTGCTGTCAGAACATGCAAGTGCTATCTTTCCCACCAAGTTGTGGCAGGAAGACTTCCTCCCTGTGCGTCCTCTTTCTCTAGACCTTAGTTTTGAAGATAGAAACCTTTTTCCACTGTAAATCTGTGCCTGACTACAGGAAAGTAAAAGGTGTCCATTTATTTTGCAGACTGTATTTCTATAAGTGCTGAAATGAGCTAGCTTGGGTACCAGAAACATCATGCTGCATTGCATGGAGTGCTGAACGGTTAATTCGCCCAGCCAAGAAAGAGAGTAAATTCTCAGCCATGGAGTTCTTGGTCCCTGCAGCTTGACAGCCTTGTTGTGTCAGTTAACATGATTAAAGCTAGTTGACATGCTCTTCCCTGATATGTGGGACATCTATCTTACCAGATGCAGGTAAGCTTGTTTGATAGCCCTACAGCAGCATTTGACTGCACCAGATCTGACGACGGACCCAAATCTCTTCTTGTGGAACAGGTGGCTGTCCCAAGGGAAGACACTTGTCCCAGCTCTTGTGCTGCTGCAGTACCCACTGCTGGTTTTGACCTGGCTGTTTTGCTCTGTGCTTCCCTCGTTTTACTGAATGGTTCAGCAAGGTGCATGTACAGCCACAAACCAAAAGTGCACAGGTGCTAAGTATTGGTGGATCTGTGGGGCCCTCCACAGTCCTTCCTCAAACTTCCATTCAGACTATTTATTCATTGACTGTATGACTAAGACCTGCAATCAGATAAAATATAGGTGGGAGGACAGCCTGGATAATGAGATACCGTATCAGACATTGGCAGCTAAGCTCTGCGATCGGTACGTGTAATTTGGAAGTGGGGGGAGGGCAGAGGAGCATGCCATTTCCAGCACTTAAAGCCCTCCTTGGAATGATATCTGACTGATGGGTGGACCAGGGACAGCTATTTATGAAGCTGGTTAGTAACGTTTAACTGTAAATGAAGCCCTGCAATGTTTGCTCTCCCAGTGGCATGTGAATGGTCCTGAGCAGGTGAGTCCATCCCCATTGCAGCATCTGCCTGCAGCCACATTGCTTAGTCAGCCAGGAAGCAGCTAAGATGCAGATCCATCCATAACAAGTCCCAGCAATATTTTTCCAAAGCAAAATAAACTACAGTCACATTTATCTTATAAAAAAACCAAACAGTAATTCTAACTGTAGAGGCCATGCTGTCATGACAGTGGAAGACTAGTGCTGCAGAGATCCCCATTTCTTAGCTGGGAATAGCACAGACAGCATCTTGGTGTTTGAAGAAAATAGAGAATGGCACAACATGGTGCTGGAGGACTTAGGAAGAGAGGAGCTTGCCCTGTTATCTTCTGAAAAAAATTCCCTTGCTTTATAAAATAGATCCAGGGACAAAATGTTTCAGTGTCCTCTTGATCACTTAGTTCAATCTCTTTAAGAAAGAAATCTTTGTTCCCCTTTCCGAATGGGCTTACAAAACCAAAATCCATTATTCAAAACTCATTTTAATTATTGTTTACTTAAAAAAATGTAATTCTTGACTTCCCCAGAGGCTGCAGTTATGTGGAGAATGGAAGAACTATCCATAGAGATTCAGCAATGGTAACTTTTAAAATAATACAAGCTATTTTGAAGGTTAGCGTCCTTTGAACTAATACAATGTTTTGTTTGTTTGGTAACTGAAGCATAACTGCCTTGTTGTGACTCACCTCCCATGGTCCTTTTGGAAAAGAAACCATGCAGAACTTGTAAAACTGTTGTAAATAAAGACTATTTTGCTGGTGAAAAATCCTATGTAGGAAAAGTATTTTTAAAAAATCCTTCATTATAAAGAAATCTGTTTCATTTGCCAATTCTAAAAGCACCTCATGGGAACATCTTAAAAATTCCCCTGAAGAATAAGAGAACTATGTCTAATAGAAAAAGTTGCTGGAGAAACAGCTGGGTTTTCTTCCCAGCTGGCAATTCTTAGTTTTACTCTCTTTGTGTTGAAGTTCCCAACAGTTTGCAAGCCTAACACTTCTCATGCTGCACAAAGGCCCTGCAGGAGGCACAGCCCAATTCCTCACTCATTAATGCCTTTGGGGAGGAAATGCAGTTTGCAAGTTCGAGACCCTGTAAAGAAAATGGGATTGACTTATCCTGCACCCCTGATGCTCAAATGCTTAGTCGGCATTAGAAATTCAGCAGCACTGTAACCTGCCGATGATCTGGGCTTATCTCTAGGCATATGCCTGAAATCCTACTTCATCTTCTTTGTTTTATGGCCAAAAGGGAACCTAAATATGTTTCTAAGACTGCACCTTGTAGGGAAGACTCATTCCCTGTGGTGAACATTTACTGCCCAGCCACCTTACCCATATCACTTGTGGTTTTAAAGGCCTCTGTTGTCATCAGTCAGACCTTCAATCTTCTCTTTCTTACCCAAAGAGTCTGTGCCTGGGCACTCACTCCTCATGTTGATGAACGGTGTTGTTAGTCCTCATACAGAGGAAAAAGCCCATTATACAGGTGCTACATTATTAAAGATGCTTAGGTCACTTTATTCCTACCAAAAAGAAACCTTCGTCCATAAAATCTCTTAACTCTCATGTAAGTCAAACATTAGATCCTGGGTGTATAAATACTTTCTGAATATGGGTGTGAGGCTCCTAAATTAATTAGCAACTTTAGTTTTTCTTTCTGAGGAGTGTTTTCAGCCTTGGAGCCCTGCACTGTTGCACAGCATGAGTGGCAGGGTCAGGAAACTACTGACAAGAACCTATTATGCCATGGTCTGTTATAGTTTTGTTGCTTTGCATTTAAACCACTAACTAGAAGAGGAATCATTTGCTTTTCAAGGTCTCTCAAATGCGTTGAGAAAACCTGTAAGAAAAATCTGCACTGAATTCTCACCTGTGAATGCATTTTCCATCTCAATTTCTCATCCTGCTGCTTAGAGACATGTCAAAGACTTACAAATATTTACCGATGAATATCATTTATTCAGCTCTGGGGAAATGGTGCTATTTGTATTTATATGGAGACTATCACTTCATACAAGCTAAATGTCACTGTACATGCATTGTTTTTCAAGCCAATATTTGTTTCTTGCTGCCTTTCTGTGTCAGAAGACTGGTGTCGATGGGGTTTATTTAATCTCCACATGACACTGTTCCGTACACAACTGCTCTACAATTCATAAAGGCTGCATATGAACAAATTTGACAGACTAAAACTCAATAGTGTATTAAGGGCCTTGAAGCTTGATCCGAGACCCTTTGAAATCAATGGAAGTATTTCCACTGTGAGCAAAAGATTTCAGATTAAGCCTCAGTGAATATATGTCCAATTTCTTGCTGATAAAATAAAGCAGATGACTCATGCAATGGCTCTAAAATTTTGTGTGACTGAACAAAGAGTTTTATTGTAACAGAAGGTGCTGTGGGTCCTTACTCATGCTGAAAAATGTCTCATGTTGGTGAAAAGCACTGGGCTGGTGGCATGAGATTGCTGCTTGGGACTGTGAGCGTAGGATTTCCATCTGGCCAGAGTTGCAAGCGCAGGAGAAATGAATTGACAGCCCACGTGGTGTGCAATACCCTAAAGGTCAAGGACAGACTCCAGTTTGGTGTGAGAAAATGCTTCTTGCACAAGTCCTGGGTGCAAATCCCGCTGATGAAGAGCCATTCAGATATCAGACTGGCTGAACTCTGACCTCCACGGTGGCCTGAGGCCCCCTCAGTCTGACACATGGGAAGATGCTGCAGTACATTTATGGTAGCATGAGTTTGTATTTGAACTGAACTCATGCTACCATCAGTCACAGTCTTAAGGCAAACACTCATGGGGCTTGGGCCCTGGGCTGCGATCTGAACAAAAATCTCAATCTGCACTCAGTCAATAGCTTCTGAAAAATCACGTGAAAAAAGAATTACTGCTTTTATTTCTGAAACTTTCCTGTTGGTAGTGGAAGCCACGGGAACTGATAGATCAATGCCAGACACTCGCTGAGCTGACAGCTGGACAATTTTTTGGTTGCCCATGTAATACAGCCGCTGTTGTGATACTGCAGTTACATTCTTTAGTGCCCTAGCAATAACTAGTTCCAGCTGTGCTTTCACATGAAGGCATACTTTTCTCTGAAACCCTTACTATACAAACAACCAAGCTAAAATGTTTATTTTTTTTTTCCATTGCTCAGGATAACTAAACCATATCTCTGCTTTTGGAGACTTCTGGAGCCTAAGCTCACATAACTGGCACTGTCACTACATATCTGGAGCAATTACCATGTAAATACAAGATCAGCAAAACATATCATTATGAAAACAATTGAATATCAAGCATTTCAGACATGTCATTATATGAATTAGTGGTAATTAGCTGTCAAAATCCATAAGCACAATATAATTAACTCACAAATACAACATAAATATAGAGTAATTACAAAAGTTCATCCACTACAAAGACTGAGCTGTCTTTTAACAGATGTAGGAAAAAATGATGAATCAAACTCTGCTGGAAGTAATGTACAATAAGATAGCAGGAGTTGGTGTGTATATTGAAGAAAGTGAAGGGACACTATTTGGCTCTAATTCTCACCAGAATGCCATTGGAAGTCATATGTTTCTCACCTATATATACCATATTTCTATTTTCCCTTTTTGTAGCAACTTGATTATACTGAATACAGAAGACTGTGGTTCACGCTAATAACATCCTATGACGACTAGCACATCATATCCTTTTATTAACCAGAAAAATATTTATGTGAACAGTTGTCCTGCCCTTGGTTGGGTTTTGCTGCAGCAGCTAATACTCAAATAAGAGATATTAATATAATTAAGAAATAGATATTAATATCATGCTAACAAGGAAAGAGTGATAAACTCATCCCAAAATCAACCAGACTCCCCCCAACACTGCTCCCTCTGGCTGCCTGTCTCAGTGGTAGAAGACTGATTTTAAACACATGATACATTTCACACCTACTGTGTGCATTTCAAATATATTTTTTGCACTAAGAATAATTATTAATAATCTGGAATAAACCAGAGTACATCATCAGCATAAGCAAAGCCTTGATTTACTCTGCCTCAAAAAACGAAGGAGATGATGAGGGGGTAGAACATGGAGAGTGTCTGTCTCTTTTGCTTTACCAGACATTTACTTCAGGAAGCTTGGGTAGATACAGGCTTGGGTAGAACTTATAAAGGGATCAGAGGGGAACATAGCAAAGCAAAATGTTTTTAAAATAATCAGTTCCATAAAATACTAACAGCACACATTCTCTAACTCATACAGGGACTAAAAATGTGTGCATGTATGTTTTGTATGTACAAAATTACCATAAAATAGTACAACCAGTACATTCTAGTACTACCAGCTATTCCTTAAATACTTACTGAAAGTCTGAGGATCTGTAGATCCTCAACGGTTTGAGGATTTGATTTCTAACTGTGAACGCCACAACTGTGCTGACTCCTGCTCCTGAGATGACAAAAGGAAAGGAGTCAACATTGCACGACTCCTGTTTGTCCTGGCAAGGGCTGAACAATGCTTATGTGGCATTTGAGGCTCCTAGTCCCATGAGGGAAGACTTGCTATTGCCCTGTATGGATCCTATCAACTTTGCAGCTGATACACAGCCCAGCATTGCTTGCAGTGAGAGATGACAGGCGCATCCACCCAGGCAACAATACTAATCCTTTCTGGATACGTTGCCAGGGCCTGACACCCTTCCTGCTCCATTAAACATGGACTTTGCTCACTAAGCAACACTTCTCTATCTCCAAAGCAAGCACATACTGATCTGAGTGACATTAACTGGAGAGAATTAGTTTCTGAATGAGATGGTCCTGAAAACCTACAAGGTTGAGTAAATTTTTCTCTGTCAAAACTTGTGCAAAGTAAATACTCCTTCTTCACGCTGTGGAATCTCTAGGACGTTGTACCAATGTAACATAGAAGAACTTTGGGTAAGAAAAGGAGCTGCTGTGATTCTGTGTCACTGCTGCATGAGTTTATTTCTGAGCTGACATGGTACCATCCATGATGAGAAATTTAGAATTCAGAAATCACCAAAAGAGAATAGATCCAAAGGAATTGCTTAGGAAATAAACAGAAATATTTGTCCCCAAGCATAAATCCTCTTTGATGACAGTTTTAACTACAGGTATAGAAGAACTGGATCCCCAGAATGTATGTGTGAGTTCAGTTCCTAAATTAATAACCAGAGAGGTAGTCCAAGGTGAGAGAAACCTTTGCAGAAAATATAGGGCCTGGTAGCTAAAAGGTGATTTTCCCTCATACCTGTTTACCTGCCTCTGTCACCTTTCTAAGTGAGTGGTCTGCATTTGGCCTCTTCAGAGAAAGAAAGGCCTTGAGGTAGCTTGGGCTAGGCACGTTTTCTGGTAGCTGGTAAAGAACATGGCACCCTGTCTGTCACTCTGGTCATCAAGATCTTGAGACTAGGGTAATAGATGAGTCTTGCAGGGTCTGGTACTCTAATCTAATTTCCTAGGATGTACAAATCACCACTAAGTTGTGTACACAAGTATGGGAGGCAGTAGAGAAAAATGTCTCCTGGTGCCTAACAAGAAGCAGAAGCACTTCTCAACACTGACAACATCACTGAAGCGAAGGGTTTTCTCCAGTCACACAAAGAGGTTCTGGAAGAGCTGGGGTGAAAGGCCAGGTTTTCTTCACCCATTGCTCTACCTGCTCTTCACAATCACGTACACCCAGGAAGCCTGGCCAGTGAGAGCTACAGCATCAAGTATGCAAGGTACGATTTTGATGTGAATATTAAAGCCACTGGACTCAAGATGGAATAAGTTTTACTGATGGGCATATAGTTTAGTTCCTACCATTAGTATTTGGTGGGAATACTCCTACCAATTGTTAGCAAGATCTCTTTTAAGCTTCTAGCCTAAACTTGTGGCCTAGGCTCCTTCTGTAGTAAAAGACAAGACGGAGATATATCTGGAGGGCAATTTATCCTTCCTGTCTTAAATCCCTTTTTAGGATTAGCTGATCCTCCTGCTTGAGATGCCTACCCCTCTCTATTGCTTGCAGGTACATAGACAAGCACTTCAGACAAGACTCTTAAGATGGCAAATGTGTGATGAGATGAATTCCAGCTTCTTGGTGAGCCCAAAGGTGGTTTGGTCTTCTCGACAAATGGTTGGTGAATACTACACTATGGCAAAGCAATTGTGTGGAGTGACACATCACTGAAATGAAGGGAGTGTTTAGACTTGTTCTCCCACCAGACACCCTGAAAATAGAAATAACTTGAAGAATCCTGAAATGAGGTGTTTGGATCCTCATATGCTCAGCCCTCATGGACTGCCCTATGGCAAGAAACTGCAAGAACATATGCAGAAAAATCCAATGTGAGTAGGTAAAATACCACTCATAACTACAAAGCACTTTGAGCTGAATGATCTCTTTTATTTCAGCTTGATTTGTTTCTTCCTCTGCTGCTCTGGGAAGGATAGAGCCCAGTGGTTTGAAGTTGCTGCCTTCAGTAATTTCTGGGCTGGGCAAGTGCTTGCACCATGCAGGAGACACATGCCCAGAGTGTACTCAGTTCCTTACATGATGTCTCATGGGAGTGCATTATTCTGACCACTACTACAAATGTGAAAAGTTAATTTGCAAAAATACCTAGTTTTCAGGGTGTAGTAGCTCCATAAACTATCAGTATGTAGCATGCTCCAAATTGGTATACCAATAACTGACAATCTGATCTTGACTCCAGAAAGCAGATAAAGTCTTCATCCCTTTCTCAGTTTAAGTTCTAATAATGTCATTCTCAGTTTACATGCCATCCCTACCAGTACCAGAAGGAATCAAGTCCTCACCATGCTCTGTTCTGGCAACCAATAACCTAACCTGGAAGTGAGCAAATACACATCTTACAGCCTTGTTATCTAAGGCCAGCTACAGTACATGCTTTCACAACAATGACCATAGGTCACAGCTTATGCAAAAAAAGTGTTTCAAAGCATTTCATATGTTAATTAGTCATCAATTAATTTGAGTGAAAACAACTACTAGAGGTCCAGCAGCATGCTTTGCATTGATTGAAAGGCATGAGTAGGACCCTTGCTTTCCAGCTGAGTACCTATGGGGCATGTCTTGGTGAGCAGAGCTCTCGTGTACCTATTGTTGTAGTACGATCCTTTTAACCTGGCCCAGGTGAGAGCAGCCATCACACAAATAAATGTGCTACAGGATGCTTTCCACACCGTGTACTGATCACTGGGCCAGGACACTGTAAAAGTTCTTTGGAAATACTTTATATGAGATTTTTTTTTTGTCTCTTTGGTGGGCACTAGTATTGCTAGACTTGCCATATGTTAGCTATAATATTCTTAGCTATATGTACTCCTATTTCCCTCATCTGTACCCTTAGATCAATGTGTTGTCACATCTAGCATTATTGCAACCCATCACCTTCTTATTGTTGAGCCAAGGTGGGATATCAGAGATGGTGGTGGACACTCAGGGAGCTGCTTGGTGCTGCGTAGTTGTAGGGAGGCTGTGCTGGGCTGAAAGCACACAGGTTACATGCAGGGCAGGAGACAGGGGCAGCTGAGGTAGTATTTGGGGCAGCAGTGCCCAGACATTTCTGCTGGTAACCCCACTTCTTCCTGCTCATGCTCCAGATCTGCGGGAATCTTGGCTGGTCTTCACAGAAGTGCTCTAACCCTGTTGAGGATCTGGGGGACTGGGCTGACAATCACTGTTTCATCAGGGGAAAGAGATTGTGCAAACAACCTGGGCAGAAATGGGAGAAACCAACACATTTCTTTAATAGCCTTGCTCAAATGGACCATTCTATCCGCATCTCTGCCCCAGAGCTCAGGGCAATCAATCTGCCCTGTCACACTGAGGACTCCCCCAGTGGGTCCAAGGCACAGCCACCTTCTGCCTGGAGCTTGATCTGGCCCTGCAACACCTGAACACACTGAGGAAGGAGACGGGAGGTTCAAAGGCAGACTGACTGCTATGTAGCGGCTGTCCCCCTCTCTCCCTTGTCTTCAGCTGCAGCATCCTTGGTGGCACTGGGTAATGTCTCAGATGCTCTCTTTCCCAACACACATTGCAATCTCCTGAAAAATTGTTTCCCATGATCCCTCACACAGCACGACATGCTTCCAGGTGACTAACCTGTATTTTATCCTTGCAGAAGCAGGTTGGACCAAATGACCTCTGGAGGCACAACCTACCTGATGCATGACTCTATGATAACAGCCACTGTTGCACACATTACGAGAAAATACATGAGTGAATCAGGCATCTCAACCTATCCTAGTTTAAAAACGAAATCCTTGTCTACCTAGGCTAGTTTTGTTAGGAAAAAAAAGAAAAATTTTAGATTAACGACAGCAGCATCAGTACTACACCTTGTCTGGGCAGACAGCTGACATAACAGTACCTTTTCTTAGATAAGGTAGGTCTGTTCCCTTCATCCCTACATCTCTGTTTTGCCACAGCCATAAGCCCATCTGAGCAAAGGCTGGGAGGCGTGGGCTGGACTCTGTGATGCCCCAGCCCTGTGAGAAGCAAAGTCCCACCATTCTGTAGGCTGCGGGGAGACCAGTGAGTCACTGCTCTCTCACTAAGCACTATCACAGGGTACAGACAGCACAGTAGACTGCTGGGATAGTGAATCATATCCTTTGCAAACCACAAAACATGATAGGAGGATGCGTCTGGAGAAATCCTTGGAAAGCCGCACCAATCTGCTGCACAGCCTGAGCACTCCCAAAGCTTGTGCCCTAGAAGAGGTCACAGCTATGGGTGGTCAAAGGCTGGCATTGCCCTACTGCTTGCCCACTCTTTGAGGGGATAGCCAGGCCACGGTGTTCCCTGTGGCTCTCCCAACAATGGAGAGGGAGATACTTCACTTGGGACCACATTGGAAGGTGAGAAGCAGCTGAATGCTCTGGAGGCATTGCACTGCTCTGTTGATGCAGAGGCACTGGTGACATAGGGACTTCTCACCTGGGGGAGCATCTCTCAGGGCACCAGAGGGTTGTAAAAGGGAGGCTGAAACAGGTTGGATGGCTGCAGGTTGCTGTAGTAAATTAAATATGATGAAACACAGTAGACAGTTTTATAAGATCTATTAACTGTATTAGACCTTCCTATCAGAATAATTTATTACTGGATTCTACACAGCATAGATGAAGTGCCAAACCTCCTTCAGTTCAGGTCCTTTCCAGAGGCGTTGGTGTAGAAGATACATCCAAGTAGGAGTGATTAGGAGCTGGAAATTTATTCTGGAGGCTGTTCCAGTAATGTTAGAGGAGCAGCTGTAGCCCTTATTCCTTGGTGTCTTTTGTCTTGTTGGCACTGCTGGTGCACTTGGAAAGAAATGCCAGTCCAAAATAGAGTTTCAAGGAAACTGTCCAGCAAGTCTTTCTCTCAATGACCATGTGAGAGGTAGTCCTTGTTTCAAATCAATTTGATTTGCTTCTCACCTAGCGACCTGTTGGAGCAGCGCTGGTTGTGGAGAAGGTGACCTCCTGCATACTCACGCTGTTGGAGTCACTGCCTGCTTCATCCATTTCTGAAGGGTGGCAAACACACCCCTGGGCTGAGTGCCTGCAGGAGGAAAATGAAGCAATTCGGAGGTTACTCATACGTGTCCCACTGCAGCGGTTCCAAGCAGGAACGTTTATGCTACTCCTCACACTCCTCTGGATGGAGGATGTGCAGGCACTACTCACCTTTGATGGATTATTACTCTTGGATGAGCTTGCTAATGGCTCCAGTTATGTCACTCATGAAACTGATCTTCTTGATTCCTGAAAGACCCCATTAACACTGCATTAGAATCCTGATGGCTTTCATTCACTGAATTATTTAATTACTTAAATTTTTTAAACATATCAGAATACCTTCTAAGTCAAACGTGACCTCTTGGTCTTCTGTGAGAGGGGCTGACCTTGAGCATGCTTCAGTGGGCTGCTGCAGCCTTGCTTTTCTCTTCACACACACTGTCCCTACAGCACTCAGCCTTGTACCTTCAGAAAATGGTGTTATTGAGGAAAGCAGCATGCTAAGTGGTTTTCTTTTTTGTGATTTATCCAAGTGGCTGTTTGCTCCCACATGCTGTGAGTGGATAATAGCAGTTCTCAATCAAAGTTAAAATTACTAATGCTCTTGTCTGTGGAAAATTTAGTGCAGAGAGAAAAAAAAAAGAAGTTTAATGATGCTGCTATACTACCGATCTTACTATGGCTTGTCATATCTTTATCCCTGCACCCCTGTGCAGCATTATTATATTGACTGTTTATTCCAGCCTATATCTCTGCTGAAACTGATGTAAGACAACTGTACCTCATATTCTGCTAAAATGGTGAAATGTGTAATAAAAAGTCATGCAAACAACAGTGGAAAACCAGTATTTTTTCAGATGCTACATACATCATCCAGTGACACTGAGAATTCAACAGTATGCAGACAATTATTAGCATAGAGAATGACTCTGTCCTCCTCTTGGATATATGTTTGTAGCAGTAAATTTTGCCTATGTATTTCCTCAAAGCTGGAAGCTGTTGCAATTATTTTTCACAGGATGTTGAGTAGTCTGAAAAAAAATATTGAGCAACAACAGCAGCTACTCTTGCTTCAAGTTATTGACACTTCAGCGTCTGCCTGCGGTTCTGACACTTATAGACGATACACCATTAATTCTCCTTTTCTAACTGTGTTCACCCTAGGGTCTTTTGTGACTCACAAGTTATGTATACTTTTTAGTTGTAGTCTCCTACAATTTTTTTGTCATTCTAAAAGGGCAGAGAACTGTTTCCTTCCATTTATATATTCCCAGTCTTCTACTGAACACATTTATGTGGAACACTGGAACTAGAAAATGGGACAGCATTAGAGTTTCATATATTCATGTATAAGGTCATTTTTAGTTGAGATAGATGAACTCTGATGGATTACGTAGGGTCAAATTATATGCTTCAAATTATATGATGTAGTGATGGAGTGGTTTGGCCAAGTCGCTGTAGGCTCCTTATCTGAAAAGGTCTTATATTAGGCATGTAAAACCAGTCTTGGGTACTTAACCAAAAAACAGCTGGTTTGCAGGGGTCATCAGCAAGCATGGCTCACTGCCTAAATCACTAAATCATGGTGAGTGTAACTGAAATGATTGCTTGTTAGGTAGTCCAGGATCAAGTCACCCTTTATCAGAATGCCTGGTCTCTGATATACTGAAGCCTTCAGCAGGTGGATGAAGTTATCCTTTGGGTGTCTCAGGCCCAGTCAGAGTCCAATCAAATACTCCTAGTTTCTTGTGGCACTTTAGAAAATGATTAGGAAAGCGCAAAATTTGCTCTTATGATATCATTCTGTCCAAAGATCATCCATCCTTCTCTGTATCGTGGATGTCTTCAGTCAGCCCTTGTGTACTCTTCCCTGTGCTACATAAAAGCTTTGTCGTCACACTAGCTCCAGTTCCCAGACATGCATATACATACTCTCTGCATATCACTCCATACCTTCTTTCACAGGTCTAACACAAAGCTCTTGATAGCTAGTGGAAAGATCTGTATTTTCCCCCCAGTTTTGAAAGAATCATTCCCAAATCCCCCAACCTCCTTTTTCCCAAGACTCCTTGTTTGTTGAAGTCTTACTGCAATATAAACCTGAATTCAGAATGGCTTAAGCACAAGTCTAGCACGAGATGTGACAATACTTCCAGAGGCAGTTTCTGGGGCTCTTCTTGTGCTGAAGATGAGACACATATTTAGTTCCTGGTGAATCACTCTCAACAATTGCCTGCATGTGGCCAGCATGGGTGCGGGCTCAGAGGCCAAGCGCGCAAGGTGCTGCCCTAACAGATACAAGCTACGGCTCTTTCCCAGAGACTTTGCAGTTCTGGCTGTGATTGCCTTAGGACGCAAAAAGAGAGCTAATTTAATGCACATGATCAGGCATCCCTAAGACACTTCTTGTCGTAATTATATTTGCACGGGAGTGAAAACTAGTAGAAGGAAAACTCTGCTATTATCAGCACAGCTTGAGAGTCCCAGTGCATTAGAACATGAAATGATCTGGTGAGAGAGTAAATAAGACATGACTTACTCTTAAAAAGCTTTTACAACAAATATTAAGATGCTTCCATCTCAAAGGTGACCTGTAATTGTTAACAATTTGCAAAACCCATTTTCACATAAATGAAAGTGAGGGTTACAATTATTACAAATGCTTCAAATAGTCAAGTTGAAGTCTTCTGCACAACTGGCTTCAAATACACATTTTCATTTTCAGCTAAGGGCCTATGACAACTGGGCTGGCTGTAAACTATAGATAGCAGCTGGTAGCAAACATCTCCACAGGAGCCCTCTGCTTTTGCAGAGGCTGCACAGCTTCCCTGCTGAACACCACAGTTTTTGCAAGTCCTTCAAAAACGCCCAATGTTGTAACCACTCTGGAGGCCCTGCAGGCTGAAGCTGGATGTTGTCCAGCTGTGGCAGTCATGCCACTATGCTTCATCTCTGTGTCCCAACAGTGATTTAATTTTATCCCACTGCCTCCCAAGGTGTCACTCGAGCAAGGATCAGGCAATCTGCCATGTCTAGCAATCTGGATGTCTGAATGGGCCACATCAGGGTATGGTGGTTGGTGAGACAGCTACTGTGGCCAGGTGTGCTGGCAGCAGTGCATGCCAGCATCATTGCATTCTGGATTAGGACTTCAACATCTTGATGGGATTTTAAATAGCTTTTATTGCCATTCTCATATTATACCCACCAAAGCCAGTCATTTATTTAATTTAGAACAGCCTTATTCAGACATGTTTACCCAGAGTGTCCCTATCTGGAGGCACGGGAAAGGAGGTCACTTACAATTTAATTTCTTTTCTGGTTATTTTCAGCAGTCATCTGTTCAAAATAACTTGGAGCTGTGCATAAAGGCTGATTTTCAAACCTATCCAGGGGATTTAGTCACACAGCTGTGCATCTAAATCTCCTTAACCATGTTTCAACAGTCTCAAACACATGATGTTAAATTGGAGATGGGATTTTTGGATTATAGATGGTGAAATGGAAGAAGGAGCACCAGGGTTAGAAACTAAGAAAAGGTGTGACTTCTGCATAGGGCAACTGGCTGTAAGGTTATACCATGAATGGTGGCATGGAGGAAGGATCTCCTTGGCCTGAGGAAACGAAACAGCATAGACTGCAGCTGGCTCTGCTGAACTCCTCAAGAAACATGCATTAGGGCAGCAGCATTGCTCTTAAAAATACAGCATATTTTGTACCTGAGGAGTTTGGAGTTTGACAGCTTCATACCTTTGGAAACAGCTGTGGTTGGTGTGCTCTGCTCAGAAGAATTGTTGTGACCTGCAGGAGCAGGAGCTGAGACCCAGAGCTGACATGGTTTCCTGATTAAGCTGAAACACAGTGGAGCTACCCTTTCTCCCCGAGACCCAGTCTCACAGCTTTGCCAGATTATTTTGACATTTTTTCTCCACCCTGAGGATTTTAACTTCACTTGTAACAATACCTTTTAGCTTGGAAACATGCTGATTTTCTGTGCAGACTCTTGCAAAAAAGGGGAGGAAAAAAAAGGAGAAAAAAAAAAAAAGAGTTGATTTCCAGACAGTTGAGAGTACTGGAATTGTTCAGATGCTGAAGTCAATGCAAGGTATCAGCTGATAAGTGGGAGGCTTAAATGTTAAAAATCCCAAGGTAGCAAGACAATGATTTGAAGAGGCCTTCTCTCTTCCGATTACTACTGAGAAAGGATAATACTACAGTGAACCTTGTTAAGATGTAATATTCCCAACAGAGGATAATTGATGCTAACACTAGTGTCAAACTGAAGATCTGAAAGGGACTAATTACTTTTTCTGCTAGGAATAACTTTCCCATTTGTCTCCGCTTTGATACCTGAGCAATTCCATTAATCTCAAATGCCTGAATCCCAGCTCCTCTGCTTAATTTCTGATGGGAATTGAGGGAAATAGCAAAAACAGCCATACCAGAGCTTACAGTAACTGAATTTTATGTCCTTACATCAGAAGAACATGTCAAAACATTCCAGACAGTCTTTTATAGCTCATTTTCAAGAAACATGCAGCTAGAAGAGAGCAAGCATCCAGGGAGCCGGGTGTCTCATGGTGGGTGCTGGTTTGGCAATGCACTGCTGGGACAGAAAGCACGGGATCCTATCCCCACACTCCTACCTAGGGTGGTGGGGACATGCATAGGGCTAAAAACGAGGGAGGACAGCTCTTCTTGCTAGTGGGAAATCTCTCTCCACTTGTCTCACTGTCATTAGGTCATGACAGAGGGAATATGCTCTCCCTCCAGCTTTCATACTGCTTTTGTAGAGGTTTCTATTTAGTCCTGGCTCCTAGTCTGAAGGAGAGCAGTTACTACCTCCCTTGGGTGTTGTAGTCCATTAACTCTGAAGCTCCAAGAAAAGTGCCTGCTTGGGTTGCTTGAAAGAGCATCAAGAGAAAGCATCAGCTAGAAATGAACAAGGTGAGGACAAGGCTTTCTCCTCAGCTAGGTTGTGTTTGGCACTTGAAATGTCAGGAAAATGCAAGTTCAGTACCATTCATTCTCCAAAGAAGCACATATTTCAAGAAAAAGCATACTGCACAGATGCTGACAAGTAGATTTCTCAGAGTCTATCCTGTACATGACTGAACACAATTAGTACTCATCACGCAATAATATGAGGTCCTCAAGTAAAACAAACAGGTGTCAGGCTCAAAACAAAGTAGAAGGCATATTCTTCACATAAGGCATATTAAATTCCATACTGTAGGATATAGTGGAAGTAAAAAAAAAATTGTCAAATGCTTCACTCTTTTTTAGAATATCCCTAAAGAATCTCATCTGAGATCTCCCTCTCTCTCAAAAAAGGGGAAGATTTACTGACAGAAACCTTTACCCAGTAGAATGGGAACACAAAGCCCTCAGACCAATGACTTGAGCAAGCATTGCAAATGGCGGCATTATTTAGGGCAATTTTTTGGGGTCATGTGAAGCATTTATCTTTGCCTGGATGACACTGGTTTGGGAAAAGAGTGAAAGTGTAGAGATCTCTACATGATCGGAGGTGCTTTGGTTCTTTCCAAAGCTGCTGGCTACTTCCATACCCACTTGTGAATTCAGCGCAAAGGATTATGTACCTGGGGACAAATATTGGCACAAGAAGGTTAACACTGGAGAGTGACTGGAAATAGGCAACTGTGTCAACATATCTGCCCAAATTGATGAGGAAGGATCAAAAGTGTCCTGGAAATGGCTTCAGGAGAAATTTATGCCTAAATAAGCTGTCAAAATCAGCAATTTGGGGTGCCATTTTGTAGCACAATTTACGGGCAAGTAATAGAAATGGAATAAAAATTCTGAGGCACCAAACGTATTAAGTAAAGAGACACCATTTTGAAGGTATCCCTCCACTAGGAGGGACATTTCTGAAGACAACGTTGGCTCTGCAAAAAACAATGAGTAGCCAGATCACTATCATGACTTCCTAGATCAACGTGTGTTGATTCTTCAGTTCAAAAATACAATGCACCTTCAAGGAATTTTTGGCAATTTAACTCCATCATGTTAGGCATGGGTAGATGCTCAGGATGTAGCACTTAACAGTGGGCATAGCTTGTTGATTTTCTTACCATCATCTGGCTTCACTGTCCAAGGTCTACGTTTACATGTATTGTACATTTCAAACTGCTTTTGACCCCATAACACACAATGTTTTTTTCAACTCTGCCAAAAACCATTCCAGGATAAGTGAAAATTCAGACTTATCAATTTTTGGAATAATTTTTAAGATCATGCAGTATTGCTCAGCCTTGTACTGCACACAGTTTGAACCATACACGCAGGATTTCTTGCCTCATGGAACAGCTTAAAATATTCTGTCTAACATGTCCCAAAATTAGATCAGCGTTGGTACTGCTGTACTAGATAGTGAAATGATTTGAAGGTTTTACATTAAAGGTCCATTAAGATATTTGTTGTTGAATCAACAATGTAAAAGCATTACGCTTATAAAAGTAAAAATAAAAGTACTTCCATGCTTTGCCTGCTGAAGGTAACGTTTTAAAAACCCCGTAATTTTACAAACCAGTTACAGAGAAAACACATTTTTGTGAAAATAGACTATAATATCAACAGCATCATGATTTAAATACAGAGATGAAAGATATTACATTCATGTAAATTATAATTTTAAAAATAACAGTATCTTTTCCCCACCTCTTGAATAATGCCCTTTGTGTGCCTCATTAGAAAACAATAGCTTGGTTATGAAATAATGGAAATTCTATCCATGAAAATGCCACCCTCACATTAAAATCATCACACAGCTCACAGCATGCTGCCTGCAAGCTTCTCAGGTATAAATCTATCTGTAAATATGGACTATTTTACTGTGGCTCTTAACCTTAGGGGAACATCTTATTAAATAGTTTATGAGAATGTGCTATAAACTATCAAACAAAAGGGTTCAAATTAAGCTGCACTGTAAAAATTAAACCAAGAAATGAAAGGCATGCAAGCCTCTGCATTTTTAAACTACTTTTACATTTTACATTTGAAATCCAAGCTCCAAAGACTGTATGGTAACAGCTCTACTGCTCGCTCCTTGCTGTTGTGCTACCCCTTGCAGCTGGAGGTCCAGAGATGCCAGGGCACAGCTGCATGGCAAGGAGAGCCATCAGCTTCCTGTACCTACACCAGGCTGCTCGGTGGCACAGGAGCTGGTAAAGCACAGGAGGAGGATGCAACTCGGTGTTACGCACTTTTGGGAAGCTGCTTTAGTCAAAGATGCAAACTCTCCGTTTTCTCCCCATCTTCTGGCTCTGGCTGCTCAGGAATCCCCCTCTCAATCCCTGTTTTTTCCAAGTCTCCTTTGATGTCCCGGCAGGAGCACTGGCAAGGGACGGCCAGGGTGGATACAGCTATGGGGAGCAATGAGATACTTGTCCTGTGGTCACAAGCCTTACAGCGTGGTGTTGAGTGTGGGCAGACGATGGTGATGAATGACAGTGCACCCTGTCCGTCCATGAGGGAAAGCTACAGGATCGTTTTCAGTGTTAACACAGCCTGGATCTCATATACAGTGTATGCAAAAACCCCTTCCCATTTGAATGGCTTGGGGAAGAGCCTGCACTTAGCTCTATTCACATTCTCTGAATTCCCTAAACTATAAATGAACCAGAATAAGGGCATTTTCCCTTAGAAAACTCCTTCAGTATCCAGAAAACAAAGAAATTTGGCTTAAGAAAAGCTAAGCTTTTAAAGTGGTGTGGAAGACATTTAAGAATATTTTCTCCGCTAACTTATTATATATTAATAATTAGTTTATGTTCCCAACACTTCCTAGGTATCTATTGGCTCCAGTGGGCATCTACAGTGCCTATGGGATGCGAGCAAAACCCAAAAGCACATACTGCAAATTTGTGTGGATAGCAAGGACTCAGAAAAATACACATGAACTTTTTTTTCCAATATACTGCTGTGATCGGGCTAAGTCTTTACTTTTCCCCGGACCTGGTATCTGGACTTGCCTGTACTGTAGATTTAAGCTTACCTGGTAATTCAAAGCAGTACCTTAACATGAGCCTTAAGCTCAGCTCCCTCCCTGAGCTTGCCTGTCCCTAGGGCTTGGACAGGATATTCTCACTCGTTCTTTTGGCTGCTCTTCAGCAGCATTGGACAGGGTTTTCTGTTAGCACTTATTAACAGGAACAGTTAACAGAAATGGCACATTTTTAAGTTTCCAAACACCCATGAGATGCTTTTTGACAGCAAGCCAGAAAAAGTTGCAAATACCTCCACCAGCAAATCCCAGTATACCTATCACCCACCCACACAGCCAACCTGCCTCAGGCAAGCTGTGCCTAAACCCCTTGTATATGGCTGATCTGGTTTTCTTTATGATATGTCTTTTTCTCTTGTATGAGATATGGCAAGTATTTTCCTCTTTTGCCCCCCCCCCCCTTTTTTTTTAGCAAAGCATGTGAAAATAGTTCTATCATCAAATACTTGGAAAACACGCAAGTCTTACTTTTTTAGCACGCATTTCCTTCTAGCATCTAAGTATATATGTTAAATCATAAGCCAGAGCCTATAAACAACATTTATAGACAAATGATATTTTGACACTAAATATTGAACCATTTTCAGAGAGACACTTGGACTACACCTAGTTGTTGACAAGCATCAATTGTCATTTAATATCAATCATAGAATCATTAAGGTTGGAAAAGACCTTCAAGATTATTGTGTCCAACCATTAACCTAACTCTGCCAAGTCTACTGCTAAACCATGTCCCTAAAGAAGAAGGTATGAGAAGGTTTCAGAGCAAATCTGGCACCACTGCTGTTAATAGAACATTTCTCTCTCTTTAGCAGACACTTGTGTGTCTACTAGAGAGAAGAGAAAGTCTGTGTTTGCCTCAAACTCTTAAGAACAGTGATCATCACGAACAACAGGTTAAATGCAGGGCTTGTTTCACTTCTTTAATTATAAGAAAAATTGCATGTAGAAATTTCCTTAATTTCTGATTCCGAACTTCTCCACAAGTGGGAGCAATGGGGACTGTAGTCCCTGCCCCCAAACAGAAGACACAGTATTTTGGAACCCCCCCAGATCTCGCCAAGGCTCAGGCAGGCAGTGCATGAGTCCAACTGCAGGAGATTTTCTGACACCAGGCTCCAAGCCCAAATGTTAATGATTTTGGATAACTACTATTTATTGTACCAGAATAAGAAATTTCTACTATTTCCCCCCCGCCCCTTTTTCTGTTTGGTTTTTTCTCCTCTGTAAAAGAGTGACTTTTTCTTTTGTGTCCATGTTACCTGACAACTGGAAAACAACCACAGAAGAAGACCACATTTCCTAATAGCAAAAGGCTCAAATATCTACTGAGACTTCCCCTTGCCCCCCTCCCTGTGTCTGACGGGTTAGCTTTTCTGAGGACCTGTGGGAGGAATTCAAATATGGACAAGATGATCACTGTTTTTCAGAAGAACACTGTGTGTTTTAGTATTTCTAAAAGCTCTCCTAAGACTCTGCAAGCAGACGCTGTGTGAAACACAGCCCAGAGAAAGGCTCACACACATACAGCAGGAAAGTGCAATTGTAACCCAGGTGAGTGCTTTATTCATACTGGCCCCTAATACATAATTTGTCAAACTATTACGGACTTTCAGATCTTTGTTTCAGTCCAGGGAATAAAAGCAGTGATTATCTGGGGCTTATAATTCAAGAAGATAATGTCCAGCATAATTTGACTTTTAGCTGTCTCTTAGAGTGTGGAATTCACACTCACACTGTGCAAAGGCAGCTTTATCAAATATTTATAGCTTCGTGAGACCGCCTGGCTAGTCTGTGCTAGTCCATCAAATATAACAGCTACAAAGTCATTAGTTTCAGCAAAAAGAGAAAAGTGGGTACTTGACTTTCACAACTTAGGGAAACATGAGTTGCATGGAAAACCCTCCGAGCAGCTGTACAGCAACACCTAGCACAGTGAGCTGCATCAGAGAGCTGCGTGCATGGACGTATCCAGCTGGACCACTTCACTCTGGTTAGAGCAGGCACGTGCTGCTCTGATCCTCACAAGTTTGGCAGAATCATTTGGAAAGTATCTAGTAAAGGAAAAGTATGTGTGCCTGCTTGTGTGACACATTTCAGGCCTTGCTCTAATTTCCAAACTGGGCGCTAACTGCTGAACCTAACCTATTTCAGCACCTTGTTTTGTTGATTTTGTGCCATAATGAAGTGTCTTGGTAAATGGATCAAAATTAAGTTATTGGCTGTATGAACGTGTGAATTGTGCCTGTGTATTACTATCACCCACTCTCATGACTGGCTGTCACCGGGCAGCCAAATTCAGTGTTGCACCTTTGGATTTTTTAGGATGGGAAGTTAAGACACAGCACAGATACAATTATACTAAGCTTCAAGTATTTTCTCCCATGCAAAACTTCACACATGAGAAATGCTACTACTCAAAAGCATTGCTGCAAGAACAGAGTGGTGTTGATGGGAAGCTGTCCATTTCAAAATTAAGATATCACCTATTTGGCAGTCATTGCATGTTTGCAAGTCAGGAAGATGTAGTTAGAGCTCAACTGTCTACAAAACTATCTCTAGCAGAAAATGGAAAGATTTTTTTCAACAAAACACTTGAAGCAAGGCAAAAACCATTCAATTCTGCAAAACACAGAATAGTGGAATTATCCTGGCAATTTACACGTGAGCTCTGAGTCAGTGCTTTCAGGCAGGGAATAATTCAACATAAGCATATCTGATGAAACAGGATCATAAATCTCTTTCTGAACAGTATTTTTCAGTCTGTGTGCTTGGCTTCAAATTCACCTCCTGGAGGAAAGACACTTGCAGACCGCAGCACTGGACCCAACCCATGGAGCACAGTTCGAGGGAGTATTTTGCTGCCAAGGCCCCGATTTGCATGCTCCTAGGCTGGTTTGAAATGGATATTCAAATGGATATTTGAAATGTGTATTTCAAAGTAAAAAAAAAAACAAACCAAACAACAAAACAAAAGAGCAACAGCAGGGCAGGTAGCAATTGCTCTCTAGGGTAGCAGATAGCCTGGCCTGCTTGATTTTTTTTTTTTTAATAATTAAATCAGAACCAATAATACCTTAATAGCAAAACCTATCTAATTTAGCTTGCCCACAAGCTAAGGAGGAGTAAGTTAATCTGAAAGGAAATAAATGTGTAGGTTGTTTGCTTTATAAATACTTTTTTTTCTTTTGCTGCTTGTGCTATAAATATAAAACAAAATCTCCTTTCCAAACAGATTAAAAAGGGTGGATCTGGAGCTGGTCAGTGTATTTGGGCCCTGAAAGTAGAAAATGGTGAGATGCTGTCACAGCACAGGTAGCTGCAAAACCATCCAAAGGTGCAAAGAGGGTGTCTGGAGGGATGGGAAAGAGCCAAGGGCTCAGGTGGCCCACTCTGGGACCAGGGCTATGCAGCCTGGGGAACAGGCTGAATGACACCCCTCTCCTCTGAAACACTCCGCCAAAGAGATGCCTCTTCATCTCAGATGCGGGTTCAGGAGGAAGATCTTTCCTGGCCTTCTGTGACTTCTGGCTCTTACACAAGCATAAATTGGTAAATCAATTAGCAGCATAATTAGGAGCTGTCAGCATGATATCAATCCAGGACGTCCCAAACTGGGAAGACTTTCAGGCAAAAAAATGAAATAACTCTGCAAGTACGATGCTGGAGGTCTCGGTGCAGCCTGTTACCTGCCAGGCTGAAACCGTGGTGTGTGGCCCAAAGTCTGAAGGAGGAGGGCTTTCCAGTGGCAGAAACCAAGTGGCAATGCCGGCGACTAGCAATACACTGCCATTTCCTAGCTTTTAAATCGTATTTGGTGACCTGCTGATATTGTAGCACAAAGTCTTTTTGAGAGTACTGCAGAAATTAAATGATGGTTTAGGTGCTACCAAAAACTCCATTTTTAGGATTCCAGGCAGACCCCTGGGAGGACATAGGTCAGAGGCTATTTTGCTACAAGCTTCTGTAACAGACATAAATACTTGATTTGCCTGCTCTAGTAGAGATGTCCCTTTGTGTCTTCCTGCAAGAGTGGGGCTGGTCAGGGCAAGGCTATGTCCCATGTCCTACAGGACCTTTGGGGAGGGAAGTGCCCTCAGGTGCTTATGAGTGACAGGGAAGGAAACCCCAGCAGCGGGAAGCGGAGTCCAGAGAGGAAACAGGAGCAGATATGTGTGACCCAGACCCAGCAGTAAGGTGAAGGAGGAGCTTTCCTTGCAGGTCCAGGGTGAGCGGGCACACTCTGCACAGCTCAACAAGCTGCCAGCTGGGCAAAAGGATCTAGCCAAAGTCAACAGAGGGGGAACTGATGTTCAGAAAGCCCCAGGCAGAAGCCACAGCCTTGGTGACTGCCATGTGTAAGACCTTAGTCTTGGAAGAAGGTAGCCTTAACTTCAGCATTTTGGCTCCTTGCTCCCTTCCTGGATGTGAAAAGGGTAATTCTGTGTGAGCAGAAGAGTTAGATGTTGGGGCCGATCAGCATGCTTTTTAGGTTTTTAAATAATTTACAGCCTCAAACAGTTCCACCCAACCTGACTTTGCTGCCCATGGGACTAAGAAAAAATATCCCTTTGTAGTAGGAGCTCCTTGTTACAAAAGCACCTATACCAAGTCTTAGCCAAGCCCAGGATGTATTGACACCCTGACTCTTTCAGGGGCACCTCCTTGCCTGAATGGAAGTACAGCCACTACTGTGAATGTGACTCAGCCTTCAGAAACTTTCTCAGTGGGAAGTCTCTCAGCAGTCCAGTGCCATGGTTGGTGCTTGAGTGTGTGCTGGTTGCACAGGATGTGGATAACTCCCCTCCTCTTGGAGCAGACTTTTACAGATCTGATGGCTATTAGCATGTCCTGCTTCAGTTCACTCTTCAGGTTAAAGAATCTGATTAATCTCCTTTGGATCATGTTTCTAAGCCCTTCCCTGCATCTTTCTCAGGTAGCTGACACACTGATCAACCATGTCCTGACAGGCAGAGTGCTCCAGCCAAGACCTCACGGACACTGAGCTGCAGGACTTAATTCCTCCACACGTATTGTAGGGTGCAATCCTCCTTGTGCAGCTCTGTGAGATGTCTGCCTTTCTCTCAGCACTGCTTTTTTTCTGGAGAATTGCTACCAGGCAAGCTGCTTCCTGTCCTATATTTGTGCAGCGGATTATTCCCAGCTCAGCGTGATGCTTCCTATCCGGCCTTCCTGAACCCACTTCTGCAGATCACATCTCCAGTTCACCCCAGTTACATTCAAATTCTGACCTCATTGGCACCTGCTGACTTCTCACCATAATGTTCTCCACAGACCCCGCATTTGTTACTGCCAGGACTGTGAAGAGCACCAAATTAGCTATGTAAAAAGGTTCAGAAGGGCTAATCCACCAGCTGTTTGCAGAAGTAAAGCCTTGGGCAGGTGGTTAACTTTACACAGGTCAAACCCATTGACTTTATGAAGGCTGCTCATAAGCAGATGTATTTACGCACTTGAGCGTGTGGACAATAGATGCTGGCCTTTTTAACACACTGGTCACTTTATTAAGGAGAACCAGAATGAAATGTTCAGTCAGGTTGCACCACAGATTAGTTTGACAGACAATGTAATTAGATGGAGATGAGTTTGGCCCGGTGACCTTTTTCTTTATCATGGTGTCTTTCCAGTGTTTGACTCTTCAAATAGCTTTGAACTGATTTAAGGCTTTTCTTATTGTTTGCTTTGAGATATTTTTCTCTCTTTTTAATATACAAGCCTACTCTGTGTCCCAGAAGAGATCTTCATGTCTTAAACATGTCACTCTTACAGGAAGGCTATACTAAATCCAAACCCCTCAGTCAGAGGAGGTGCTACTGCCAGGCTACCCTTCTTCTGGATTTCAGCAGGAATACCACAATCAGGGAAACATGAGATTTAAAGTCAATATCCACTGTCTTTGGATGGCCACTTGGTGAAGCTGGTGGGTTTAGGAAAAGGAAAAAAAACACCCAAACCAAACAACAAAGCTTCAAGGCACAGCAATAGGCTAAAGCTCAGAGCTCCTAAACCAGCACTGCCTCCACCTCAACGCTCCTGAAGTTCTTAAATAACAATACGATCAGAAGTGCATCTTAACTTTTCTTGGACTTCTTAAGGCTGGCATGCTTATCTGCATCCTGAAAAGAAAGGGAAGATACCCAAGGATACAGATCATTTCGGCATGCGCAGGACTTTACCAGCAGAGGAAAAACAGGGAACAGTTAAGTACCATTTTCTCTAGTTTTCAAAGGAACCAAAGAGTTCTTTGGAGCAGAATCAAGCTATTTAGAAATAAATGCTAATCTTTGGACATCTTAATTATATAATGTTCTCCTTTTTACACTACAAAGTGCTCTGGTTCCTGACAATCATCTATGTAATCTTGTGCCTGACAATCATCTATGGTTTTGGTGCTTGTAAATGAGTTGCAGATCATAGTTTTACCAAATAAGAGGTTTTGTGGGTTTTTTTGTTTGTTTTGGTTTAAACTGGGTATTTCATGTAAGAGCTGCCCTCCCGAGTCCTAGAGTTTGAGAGACAACTGAAATGCAAAGGTAGGCTGAAAGTAGCCCATGATCATGGAGGGCTACTGGCTCTTACGAGGTTGTGATCTGCATTTCAAGACTAAGCCAAAGAACAGCTCACTCCCTACTTACAGACTTCCTAAAAACCACAAGAAAAATCCACAGCACTGGTGATTTCCTAGTTTTTGTGCAGAGGGACTGGCGATGCTGTTAAGCCCATGATTTCCCCAATTTGATCTGCCTCGAACTTTTGAACGAGCATGATTCATGCGCCTGAATGCTTCTCAGAGCAGTACTTAAGCCCTGCTTTGGGAAAGCACAGAAGCACGTTTGCCTTCAGCTGCTGAGTAATTCCACTGAAGCTCACGTGAATTCCACAAGCACTTTGGTGAGTGGAAACCATACTTGTCTGTTTCTCTGCAGGAAAGCAGTGCAGTTTCTGTATTATCAGAACTGCAGATTTGGTGGGTTTTTGTAACTTAAAAGCCCCAGTTTTTTGAACGCATTCATGCGCCAATTCCAGCTTTGTTCCTCTGAAACTGAAAATTTCAGGACTTTTCAGTAAGATTCCCAGCCACCAAAAAACATACAAGCACAGATGAAACACCCTGAGCTTTTAATTATTCGGAGGGAGTGTGGACCCAAAGCATGAACTTTGAGGGTAAGGCGGGCTATCAACAATACAATGCGCTAGCCCTGTTCTCTGCCACCTCTCTTTCTATAGATACACCGCAGGACCTCCCAGCCTGTGACCAAGGAAAGGTCTCTGTTCCACCTGACGCACATTTTGGGTCACAGGGACTAACAGGGAGGTGGGCAGTTCAGCAGCTGTATTTCACGCCCCTGGAGGTCCAGTCTTGAAGGGAGGAGCACAGTCTACCTGGCACAGTGCTGAGGAGAACTCCTTTCACACCCTGTGCACCGTTCCACCGTTCAGCCCCCGTGGGAAAGCAGAGGGCAGAGACCTGCCTTTCCCACCCACTGAAAGAGAGGGTGAGGTACCTGAGAGGCGACCTCACAGCACCGTGAGCGGGGATGCCCCGACGCGGCAGAGCCCGCTGCTGACCGGCGCCACCGTAGCACCGGGCGCTGCGAGGAAGCAGAGCTCGGCGGGGGACCCGCCGCCCACCCGAGCTCCGAGCTCCCCACCGGCACCACAGCCCCCACCCAACGAGAGCCCCACGGCCCCCCTGCACCCCGCCGGGACGACCAGACCAGAACCCTCCCA
>VZZY01002093.1:41647-88820 GCA_013400335.1 Eurystomus gularis
GAGCAGCCGCCTCTGCCGGGCGGGAGGCGGCTGGAAGCCGCAGCCCTGCGCGGAGACCGGCCGTGGAAACCCGCTCCCGGGTGGGGCTCCGGCCGCCCCTGCGCGGGCAGCGATAGCGGTGTCTGCGGGCAGAGCTCTTCCGAGGGCTGCGACCTGCCGCCCGCGGCTTCAGAGGCTCTCTGGAAGGCGGAGGAGCCTGGTTGGAGCCTGCCCTCTCTTCGCAGCCCGTCCCTAAGCGCTCCTTGCTGACGGGGGGTGGAGATGAGCTCCTGGACCAGGTGGAGCTGTAGTGAGAGCCATGTGGGTTTGCGAGCTTGTTTTGTGAGTGTAAGGCTGCACCACGCTGGCTGAACACGCAGGAGGGAAAGCCACTCGCTTCAGCATCGTATACTCTGTACGGAGTGATGCATGCTCCATGGAACCAGCATATACAGAGATGAGATGCCATCAGTGACTCAAAATCAAGTAGCTTTTCCCTCCGAGAATGACATAATTCCTACTAGCAATGCCTACTTTGTCAAATGCAACTTTGATGCTGTATTTTCTGCCAGAATAGGTAGGATGGAAACTTCCCCATGTAAACAACTTGGATAAAACTTCCACAGGAGAGTCTTAAAATGTTTCTGTCTTTCTGAGGAAGGATGGATGGGTTGATGGATGGATGGATGGATGGATGGGATGCAAGACAAACGAGTGAAGAGCAGAAGTAAAAGAACCCCTGCTTTGTCTAAGGAAGTTGTCATCAGAAATCGCATTATTTTTCTAAGCATAGCTTAGAAACTTTTGTTTTAATGTGGAGTGTTGCTGGTTTAAAAATCCCTTCACTATCTCTGCTCCTGTCTCTCCTGCTTTACCAAAGGAACAGAGGAAAGAAAGAGATCTTTTGTCCTGGTGCTTTCTGGTGTAATGTGTCCAAGACTGCTAGAGGGCTCCACGGTCTAAAATGAGAGCGAGAGATGGCACAGGCCAAGGAAAGCAAAAATGTCCAGATCACATTAATCGTGATAATACTCTCCTCAAATTTTGAACAACAAAGGAATTATATTCCCAAGCATTTTTTTATAATCATCAGTGCTGAAGATGAGTCTGTCTTGGACTTCCTTGAGAGTTTCTGACATCTCATGCTTTTTTGGGGGAGATTAGGGAGGGTGTGAAGGCTGCTCTGTGTTCATACAATGTCAGCCATAACAGGGCCATAGTCTGTAGTGGGGCCATTGTCGTGATGGTCAGACAAATAAAAAGTGTAAGCTGTAGTATTTATTTAAACATGTGCATGACCGAATAAAACAACCTGACGTCTAATGCCATTCTGGCGAGTGTCCCAGGCAGTGACTCTGCATCTCACCCATCCTCCCTACGGGTTCTACGGGTAGAACAAACTTGCAGGAGAAGAAGGTGGCTGTATCAATCACATACATGTGAAGAGTCCTCCATCCAGGGCGCCTGACAGTGAAAGTGCAGATTTGAAAAAGAAAAGGAATATTATGCAAATATTAAGCATGGAAGAAAGGATTTTAACCAAGACAATGGGCCCTTAATGAAAAGCACAAACATCAATCATTCACAGCTGAGTGAGTACAAGTTGATTGGAAGCTGGGTGGAGTGACAGCCCAGAAAGCTTCACATTAAGTCAATTAAATCCCATTATTCTTCAGATTTTTTTTTAGTAATTAAATTAATTTCATGTGACTGTGAAAGGAGCTGAAACAACTGCCAAAAACTGTTCTTGTGACAGAGTACAGAGGCAAGATTAGCCAGTAATTATGGCACCAGGCTCAAGAGAGGTGGCTTAAGAGTTTTGTGTCTTAGCTGCCCAGCTCTGAATAGTGACAAAAGGACTCTTCATTGCCACAAAGTAGTGTTTGGAACAAGTACTCAGCTTGCATGGTAGGGAGGTAACACCCTAACTGGACCATCTCCTACAGTATTCCAGAAATGCTCCTCAGACCTGGTCCGTGATTTCCTGGGCATGTTTGTAGCTGGATGGCACAGAGCATGTTGAGTTGCTTCCTTTCAGATAGTCACGTATGTCTTGCCATGATAAGGAACATGCCTTTCAGACAAGATTTCAGATGCATTCAGTCATGTGTGTATGCATTTGCTCAGTCCACCACACTTCCATCACTGCAGAACTGCGGATGCAAGAGGAAAGGCAGTGTGAGGTCATCTTGCTGTGGGCTTATCATAGTCTCCCTTACTTCAGTTCTGGATCTTTCAGATACAGTTTGTCATACTAAGCCATGCTGTATTGTGCAGAAAAAAATCCAGCAACGAATTCTTGCCTGGTTGTTATCTTCACACATTTCTTCTCTTTCTTTAATGTATTGCCCTTCTCCTTTTCCAATCCTTTCTTTGCATTCAGGTTGCTACTTTTTTCCTAGGAAGTCACTGGATATGTCACCACGTAACTCTGTGCAGAGCCAGCAGAAGCTGCCAGAGTTGCTGTCAGCAGTGTGCTCTGTAACCCCCTCCTTTCTGTCTGCAGGGTTGACTGCTCAAATGCTAATGCATTGCATGTGGGATTCATCTGCCTTTAGCTTTTGACATTGTACGTTAATCATCTGAGTGCAAGCTTGTCACCTAAGGCTTTCTATATAGTTAATGGAGAGAAATAGACACCTCCAGAAGGCAACTCATTTCATTCATCTTAGGCATCTATGTGAAGATGAAGTGAGTTGCATTTTGGAGGTGCCCATTTCTCTCCACTGAGTCTGAAGGGAGCCCAGGGTGACTCGCTTAGGTGGAGATGATTAACATTTAGATATGTACAGTGAGGTGAAATAAATCTCACTTCTTTTGAGTAATTCTGGTAGTCATGACCTAGTGGAGATTGAGAACTTCTTGAGACTTTTCTGCATATCCTGTAAAATCTTAGCTAGGGGCAAATCTGAGCTGCTTTGCAGTCTTCTGGCAATTAAAAGCTGTGCTGATCAGTCAGGTTAATCCTAATGCAGCAGGATGATACTAATCTAGGAAGGGGCAAAGAAATGTTGTTCAAGCGGTTTCCAGAGATGCCATTTTGGTATGGGCTGCTCCCACCCACCTACCCATCTCTACACCATGGCTGGCTGCTCAGAAGCAGGTGACTCCTGATACACGCTTTCCTGGACTAAAACAGGTTCTTCTTCAGCATGAGTGATTCAAAGCTCATTTTAAGGGCTCTTGCAGCTCACTCTGAAGCACCTTGTGCTGGCTATGATGAGATGCTGTACGAGGCACTCACCAGATCTCTATAGTCCTTCCCTCAAAGCTGCCTATTTCCTGAGCTCTGGATGCCACCACATTACCTTCCCAAGGAGATAATCATTTTTTGCCTTCCATGAAAAAATGATCTATTGTGCTGTCAGTGCCCAGTAATCTACTACACTGCAATGACTTCTCATAAGCAAATTACAAAACAGCATCCTCATTGTTCTTGGATTAAATTCTGCAGTTCAGAGTTGACTGATGATACCAAAACTACCAGTGTAAATACTGTGTATTTTTGTATTTGAGCTTTTCAGAAATACTCTCAGGCTTATGTTTTCCATGGGTGGCCCCTGGTCATAAGTAGTTCTGGGACTCTGAAGTGTAAATAGATGCTACTTCTGCAGGGAAGAGCAGAGCTGCCCTTTTACAAAATGCTGCCCTAATAAAAGCTGCTGAAATTCAAAACCTAGCAGGATCTTATTCCTCAGCAAGGAGGAAGCAATTGGTCATTAGTTTTCTGTTCTGTGGTCCTTCCTTGTCCGCATGTCAGCGCTGCAGACTCAGATGCCTTGATGTTCTGCTGGGTGCTGTCAGAGCTGTCTTGCTTTGAATGGAGCAATTGTGGTGTCAGGTCAGCACCAAAGGTCTGTCTGGGAGCATTGCCCAGAGGACACAGCCCTAACACACTCGCATCTAGCAGGCAAAGTGTTAATGCCTGTGGCACAGCATCTGCCTTCTGGCTGTACTACACTGGGGCAAAGCCTGTTTGTGACTTATTTGTACAGTGGTCAAAATAATTATCTATTAGCTTATGAGTGTACCCTACTCTGGTAGGACAAATGTCACCCTTACTCCATCATTCTCCCTTGGTTATTTTGCAGGCTCATTTATCTTGCAGCATCCACCCAACCTCAGCAGCTCATTCTGGTGCAGGCAGTTCCTTTACTGCTCATGGCTTATATGAGACCTACTTTGGTTAATGCTTTAGTGAAGTCTTAATATGATATATCCTGATCACTGCTCCACCAAGTCTGATGTTTGTCAGTCTTTTGCCTAGATTACAGCCAACGGGGTTGTATTATGCTCTATAGCATACAAGCTTCAGCTCGCCTGGATCGCACCTACTGAAATGTGGTTTCTACAAGGTGTCTGTCACATCGCGCCTCACCCCAGCTTCACTTGGGCAATGGTGCTGCAGTGCCTCCTTGCCAGGCACTGCGTGGTGCTTGAGGACCCCTGTTGTCCTTTCGCACGGCAGTGGGCTCAGAAACAGCCCAAAGATGCTGTGTGAAGATGCTGCATGTTGACTGCAGAAGTTATGCTCACAAAGAAGTTAAACTGAGACTCAAGATACAGCAGAGCTATAGGGTTGAGCAGATCTGCAGTACTCATTAGACCTCCAGGAAATGGAGTTTGAGATATGCTGGGACCGTGCTAAAGTGTGCATCTGGATTTGTGTGGAATCAGGGAGCCTCCTTCATAGCGACTGCCCATCCATGGGAGAGTGCAAGCTCCTTTTGCACACTTTGATGTGACCATCCGCTAGGGATGCAGAGGGCTTTTTAGAAAAGATGGAAGTTGATGAACCGTTATACATATTTTCCTGGCATATGCATGTGGAAAAATATGTTTAAAAAATTGTAAATACAGTTAAGGGGCTTTAAAACTCCACAAAAATGCACTTGTGGTTTTTTCTTTTCAATGACATGCTCATAATTGCTGGAGGAGTTTTTGTGGATCCCTTTCTGGACTTGGTAAAAGCCCCTAGTGTTGATTAAACTGTGAGCAAACACACAGCACAGAGTACTCTTGACAGAAGATTATATACTTCTTATTTAGATGACACCTAAAATCAATTTTAGTATTATAACATTGTATTTTCAATTTTTGCTACAAATAACCAATAGATGAAAATGCAACCTGCAACTTAGCCCACATTTTTGAGGCAATAAAGTAAATTGAACAGGATGTCTCTTACAAACTCTTTGCCTTCGGATGATTATCCATTGCTGGAATATTTATTCCTCTTAAACTGAAAACAATATTTAAACTCCAGGTTTGCTAAAAATTCATTCAAATTTCATACGAAATTTATTCAATGCCTTTGTAAGTATGGGGGGGATTCTAGAACAGCAGTCAGTATACCTGAGCACACTCAGAATTTCTCTGCTAAAACAAGAGAGTGCTGAAATATGCAATTTATTCCATATTGCGCAATGACTGGGTAGGTTTTTTGTGTAATTTAGTGCTGTTCTGACAAACCACAAAGAAATACTTTCATATTGCTAGACAAGGAATAGCCAAAACAGTATCTTAAAACCTCAAAAGTCTGTGTTTCTCAGCCTAATAAAAAACATTTGTGGAGGCACGGAGCAAATAATTGTGTTCTGTTTTGATTCAAAACGTGAACACAGAAACAGCACAGAAAAGAAAAAAGTGGTTGAAGTGGTGACAAACAAAATCAGTTTCACACTGAGCACCCAAAGCAAAGCATGTCTGAAGGTGTTTGTAGGCAATAGCTGCAGTTGATAAAATCCTCCAGAATAAAGACGTTCTGTAACTCTTTTTTTTTTTTTTCACCAAAGAACTACCCCAAACTTTGACTCATTTTGACTATATCCTGCAGCAGTTCTTTAGTTATATCTACCCCACCTACTGGAGGTGTGCCTGTGATGGTTGTGAATTTTATGACACTGCATGCTCTGGTATTGCTGCTGTAACTTCAGCTGTTAGCCAGGGATGTTGTGTGGTTCTTAGCCTGACTGTGATAGGGATGGATCACTGATCTGGAATGTTGTCTGAAAACACTGCCATTGCCCGTGTCAAATGGTTAAGTGGTAATGTTGAACCGGGTGATAAATAGAAGTGGGCACAACATGATCGCTTAATAAGGATGTATGTTAGTATGGGTTTAAAGGATGAGATGAAGATGACAATCAAAGACTAGAATTTTCCTTCAGTCTGACATTTGATAGTCACCTCTACTGGATTAATTTTAAGTCTTTTCAGACACTTTTATTGCATGATTTTCAGTTGTACCCAAAGCCTGCCGAAACTGATGAGAAAACTTGCCCCGTGTAGTGGGTGGTGGATCACACCCTTGGAGCAAGTTGTACAGAGGGCATCTCCACATCCTGCTTCCACATCTCCACATCCTCTCTTCTATTCCTGTACTTTCTTTTACAAATACTGAAGTAGCATTTTACATTACCTAGAACATAGTAAAGGTGCCAGTGCCCAGTAAGAGAGTCACTAAATAGCAGGGTTTTATCACCAGCAACCGAACATGCTTTGGGATCTAACAGGATCTAATCTTAGGATTAACAGGCTGCCCAGGGAAGTGGAGGAGGGGGCCAAGGAGGTATCCAGATTTTTTGAGAACACGTTTTCAGACAATGGCTGCAAACAATTAAATCCATCACATGCTTACAACTATGGTTGGCCGGAGAACTAATCTCACCACTACTAGGTAAGGCAACAATCCCCTCCTGTACTGTGAGTCTGCTATTGGCACTGCCCCATCCAGTGGAGCTGACACTCTCTCGCTCTGTACACTTTCTGACATGACTGAGCCCAGCTTAGGTACACCACTGTTAGGAACAGTGCTTTTTATGGGTCATGTGTTTCTCAAGTGTGAGTGGCACATTTGCTTTGCACAGTATTTGTTGCTGATGGTTGCCTGATCATCTACCTGGGGTAACAGGTGGATCCCAGCTGCAGAGGGTGGTTGCTCGGTCAAATCACTGACAAGTCAACAGCTTTTCTTCCTTCTTATAGTCCACATCTGATCACTCTGTGTTACTCACCGCTGTGGCCTGGAAAAACAGAGAGTGTATATTATATATGGGGCAATGCTAACACTAACGCTTTTCTGGTACACACAAAGAAAGTGCAAATGGGCAACAGGTCTGCCCCATTTGAGAAGGGAGCCATGTTCTAGAGCTACAGAAGCATCTGAAGAAGGTTCCCTCTGGAATCTCAGACTGCTCAGAAACAACTTTATGTGCTACTGTATATGCCATTTACATGCCATTACTTGGTCATACTATCCACTTCTGTGCATGTGCACTTGCAAGTATTCAGTGTGACATGCAGGTGAGTGATATGACCTGGGCATCCTCATGACAAGAGACACTATGGGATCAGAGAGGGCTAAACAGGTTTGTTTCCTTCGTAACACCAGCACAGGCTCAAATCAAATGAGATGGGTAGGACATTTCTGCATGTGTTTGGTTCTGGAGATACTGCACAGCCTATCACTACCAAGCAGCATTCCCTTTTCTAGTCTGTATTCCTTTAGACTCATCTTATTTGGCCTGTGATTATTTAGAGGAAGCAGGTGGAGAATTCCCAGTGAGAGGAATAATATAGATGAAAATGAACTTGTCTGTGCAATCAGGCAAAACTGTTTTGAGAGAATTCAAGCACATCTGTTGCATGAGAAATTCCAGTTACCAGTATCTTCCGTATGACTCTCCACATTTCTTGCATCTTCTGCATGATTTTCTTGTTTCCCCCCACCAAGACCTCTCTCTATCCCCAGTGAAGTCAGTAATGACAGAATATTACTGATCTCTCTGGCAGTGTATCTAACAGTATTTGAAACTTACTGTATGGTGTCCTCTACTTTTTTATTTCCTACATTATTAGATCTGTTTATCCCAGTCTTCTGAAATTCTGTGCCAGTCCACACCTTCTAGACCCTCCAACATCCTTTCATTTCATTTCAATTCACTCGCTTCTGCTGGATCAAAATAATGGCGGTTCTGTCTACTGATAGAAGTGCTGTCAGTAAAGCAAGATTTGTTTGGTGTCTTTTCCACTAAAAGTTTGCCCCATACATCCTTGGGAAAAAGCACTGTTCAGAGGGGAGCAGAAGCCAGAAACCAGGGTGCTATTTAAAACCATAAATGCCTTTATCTGTATCTTATCCCTCCAAAGGCTGAATG
Organism: Eurystomus gularis; assembly: GCA_013400335.1. Classification (NCBI taxonomy): domain Eukaryota; kingdom Metazoa; phylum Chordata; class Aves; order Coraciiformes; family Coraciidae; genus Eurystomus; species Eurystomus gularis. Next base: position 49,786 of record VZZY01002093.1, read on the forward strand.
GAGGACAGACTCAGGCTGCTATGGTCCTGCAGCACATTTCCATAATGGCTCTAGATGCACAGTAGCACAACCTGACACTTCATTATTTTTAAAAGTGCTATTGCTGGAAGGAGCTGTTGATGTGAGTGTGCATTCCAGCAGCTGGCAGAGGTTTTAACGTGGAGTCACAGCAGCGTGTGCTGAAAGATATGTGGCTGAGAGAAACGGCAGTGCCACTGGCAGGGTAGAGTACACAGAGTAAGATTCAATTACACAATATTTATAGGCCCATACTTTCTGTTTCAGTGGTGTGCAGCTGCAAAGAAGGAAGAATAAACCTCTTCCTTTAGCAGTGCCCTTATGGGGCACACAGTAGCTCAGGAACAGTAGCACCTTCTTGACCAAGAAGAGAAAGGACTGCCCTGTGTGTCTGGTTTTGTACCACATCCCAAAGTTACTCCTGATGTGCATACTGTTGTTGGAAGCTTTTGCAAGTCTTTCATTTTTTTGAGCAACAATCTTTTTCTGGAATTATGCAACCTCTTTTCTCCTTCCCATTCAAAGCTTTGCTGCCCTGCCCAGGCAGGAAGGCTGGTTCTTCCTCTGGGGCAGAACCTCTCTGCCCCTGTTCTGGGGCTGCAGGGAGTCATGGGGCTCCAGCTCATTCCTAGCCAGAGGACGGGCTGAGTGAACAGCATGGGGAACACTGCTGGGCTCAACATGGGAAATTGCTGGATGTGACAGGTACCAGCACAGGCACCTGACAAAAGTCACAAATGGTGCCGCAAGGGATGACTGGGTTTTGCAGGTGGTTGAGATGGAGTTACGTGGTCAAAATTCACAGGTAAGTGAAGGGGGGTGCTGGGGACTTTCTGGGAGTGCAGCCTTGCAAGACCACAACACCTCAGTGTAAGAGTCAGTCAGAAGACTGGCATTGTCTCAACCTTGTCATCAGGGACATGGACAATAAGGTACCCCCAAAAGTTAGGCTAACTTCTTGACTTGAGTCTGTAGAGGCCTTCAGTGAGAGACAGTTGCTGATCTCTGGAGTGGAAAGTGGTTGCCATGGATGTGGCCTGCTCTGGCTAACAGAACATTCAAACCCTCCTGAAATAGGGAACAGGGTGCTATAAAGGTAGCACAGCTGGTCCCCCGTTATCAGGGATGAGGTAACCAACGATTGTTCAGACCCAGCCGAACATGGTTTCAGTGAAGGCAACAGTGTAGCCGCTATCAAAAAAGATGGATTGCTACTGGTGTGTCAGCAAGGATGGTGAGATTATGAACTCTGCTATGAAAGCATACCTCCTGGTCTAAGGCCACCTGCCTCCAAGGCACACCACTCCTTGAACACTCCCCCCCGAGCGTTATCCTCATCTTGGGAAAGGCAGAGATACCTGAGACAAGGGAGGAGCGAGGTGTATCGCTCAGCATAAAAGATGACTCCTTAGCAACCTAACTTTGGAAGATTCGCCACCAAGGATCATGACGATCATCAGGACTGGTGGGACGTTGCCTGGATCCGGGACCATAGGGACGCCTTGGACCTGTGGTGGTAGCTATCTTTCCTTTCCTCCCTTTACTTCACTTTCCTTTCACCCTCTTTACCTATCACATGCCGCTTTACGGGCAAACCATTAAAGTTTCACTGATTGAAGCAAACCCCTTTGGTGCTGTTGCCTTAATTTTGCACTTCAAGATCGCAGCAAATGAACCATCACATGTCCACTGAATGGACCATGACACTCTGTCACAACATCAGCAATTGGATGTAAAGCTGAGCTTGCCTACATTAATTGTGTTATAGAATCATAGCATGATTTGAGTTGGAAGGGACCTTAAAGAAGCCCTAGTTCCAAGCCCCCTGCCATGGGCAGGGACACCTTCCACTAGATCAGGTTGCTCAAAGCCCCATCCAACCTGGTCTTGAACACATCCAGTGTTGAGGCATCTAAAACCTTCCTGGGCAACCTGTTCCAGTGACTCACCACCCTCAGAGTAAAAAACTTCGTCCTAATTTCTTATCTAAATCTCGCCTCTTCTGGTTTAAAGCCATTTTCCCCTCATCCTATCACTACAAGCCCTTGTAAAAAGTCCTTCCCCAGCTTTCTTTTAGGCATCCTTCAGATATTGGAAGGCTGCAATAAGGTCTCCTTGGCGCATTCTCTTCTCCAAGCTGAACAGCCCCAACTCTCTCAGCCTGTCCTCATAGGAGAGGTGTTCCAGCCTACTGATTATCTTCATGGCCCTCCTCTAGACCTTCTCTGACAGGTCCATGTCCCCTCTTGTACTGGGGGCTCCAGAGCTGGATGTAGTACTCCAGGTGGGGTCTCATGAGAGTGGAGCAGAGGGGCAGAATCACTTCCCTCGACCTGCTGGCCATGCTTCTTTTGATGCAGCCATAGGGTTGGATGACGTCAGTTGCTCTTCCCTTATCCACTGATGCTGTAACTCCATTGTAAAAGGCCACCAAATTGTCAGGCACTATTTGCCATTGGTGAAGCCGTGTTGGTTGCCACCAATCACCTCCTTGTNAAAAGGCCACCAAATTGTCGGGCACTATTTGCCATTGGTGAAGCCGTGTTGGTTGCCACCAATCACCTCCTTGTTTTTCATGTGCCTTAGCAGAGTCTTCAGGAGGATCTGCTCCATGATCTTGCCAGGCACACAGGTGAGACTGACTAGCCTCACGGATCTTCCTTTTTTTTCCTCTTTTGAAGTTGGGGGTTATGTTTCCCCTTTTCCAGTCAGTGGGAACTTCACCTGACTGCCATGACTTGTTAAATACTTGTGGCTTAGCAGCTTCATCTGCCAATTCTCTCAAGACTCACAGATGGATCTCATCAGGTCCCATGGACTTGTACACCTTCAGGTTCTTTAGAGGGTGTAGAACCCGGTCTTCACTCACAGTGGGCAGATCTTCCATCTCCCAGTTCACGCCTTTGCCTTCATAAATACCAGATTTGGGTATGGATGTTGCAAAATGGGGACTGATGGGGAGGAGGTAATTTGGACAGGTTTGTCCATTTGGGAGGTGATGGAAGTTCTCCTGCAGACATGACCCAGAGAGGGAGAGAGGTGCCTTGGGGAGAGCCAGGAAGTCCCTAGCAAGAGTAACTTGTGATGACTTTATGACCAGCATATATGTGTCCAACTGCGGGATATCATGGGTCAGGGACAAAATGCTGACCCTTGGGAAGGATGTCATTCTACCCAGGCACAAAGGAAGGAATTTTCAGATCCCAGAAGCAGCACTGTAGAGGCTTCTTTCACCCCCTTACTCCAAGGCTCCCAAGCTGTGTTCCCCCCAGCTGTGTGCGTTGTTTAGCCATGTGTAATATGGGAGCTGGCATGGAGGAAGGGCATCCCAATGAGCACCACCATAGCTCAGCTGAGCTCTTGGGGACCTGCAGGAGAGTGGAGAGCCCCAGAAACCATAGGAGATAGGGTAGAACCCCCTTCAGAAAAGCGCGTGATTGTATCTCAAAGCCTCCTATTACTTTGGTGAACTACAAACATGTCTACCTACAAAGGGGCCTAAGCAGGTCAGATTTTGCTATAGGTACCAAGTTTGCAGTGGTGGTGAAATATAACAGGGAAAAATTAGGAAGAGAAATCATGTACCCTCATCTCTGAAATGTGTTCTAAATACTTTTGGTACTTTACATTTTCCTTTACCCTCTCTGTGCCAAGTGAGGTAATCCCTCATCAAGCTCCTAACTTGACCCTCTGCTAATAACACATACTGATTCCAGTATTGAGCTTTTATAGAAACATGAAGAGCAATTTATTAAATTCAGATAAATGTTTTGCATAATTTTTTTAAGCCCACCTCCCACTAGTGCCTTTCTCACGTTTAGGTGATGGCTGAGATAACTGAGAAGAAATGCCAAAACCTCTGGAATGGGTCACATTATAGAAAGTTCAGGGTGCTGGTAGGGAATGAGGAATATTTAATTACACCAAACTCCCCTGAGACAGTCTGGGATGGGCCGTATGAACAACCCAATCTATCTGCTGCAGGTAAGCAAGCCATGAATAACAAAGGGACTCTAATTTAGGAATGTAAATAGAAAGAGGCCTGATTTGAGAAGTCCAAGTGTAAACATTTTACGCATCATTATATGAATAAAGCAGGCAATTTTGTGCAGCTTTCTGGGCTCATAATGGGCCCTGGCTAAATCCAGTTTCCAATAGTGAGGTTTCAGGGGGGATTTAATGATGCTGCAAATAACACTGCACAACACACAGTAACCAGTTACTTCCTTTTAAGTTACAGCAGCATTTTTAACTAAAAAAAACCTGTTCTCTGCACATTGTTCAGATTTTTGTTATACAAACACACTTACAGTTATCTTAGCTTTGCATGACAGCTAAACCATATCCACAGTTCTTATCTCTAGTATCACCCACTATCTTTTGGGAATTTGTTAGCCAGGATCCAAGCAGGTTCAGTCCCTCTGCTCCCAGTATTATTTATGTATTTTGCTTTGATGATACTCAATGAGAAGTGTAAAAGCCCTGAGGGTGGTTCTTTCTGGTGGGGTTGTGCTGAACAAGAGGTACAGACCGTTGTTACATGCTTTCCCCTTGTCCCTGCAGCACCTGCATTCATGCCATGCGGGCACAGCTTCGCCGAGAAGGATGGTCCCAGAGGAGGTCTCAGCTCAGCATTGCCGACAGCAACACATTGAGGGTATTTCCCATTAAAAAGAGCTTTGGGGTTCAAATGCCCTGAAGATAGAGACAGCTCAGCCCAGACTTCCCATGTCCTCAGTGTTGGTGTGGAGCCAAATGACCCCCACCAGCTCAGCAGTCCCTTTCCTGAAGAGTGTCTTCTGGACACCATCTCCTGCATTGAAAGCAGCAGGGCTGCCTCACTAGGGTGCTGCATTGTGGCATCAAAGCCCAGTGGGAACGGGTGGCAGCAGCTAGGCTACAAATGCACAAATTATTTCTGAAATAAAATACACCTCTCTTCATCGTCTCTGATGCTGACAGAGGTCTTACAAATCCACATTTACCTTCTCTACCTGCTCCACCAGGTATGAACAGCCTAGGGAGTCCAGCTTAACCCTCCATTCTAGAAAAATGGTGAGCAAATTGCTTCCTACTTTGTGGGCAAAGGTGTTTGCCGCTGTGGTACATCTTAAAGGCAGAGTTTAGAGCAAGTCCTTGGGTGGGAGCAAAGCACATTTCAGGGAGCACTGTTGCAGAACAGGAGAAGGAGCGAGTGTGACTTTGCGGTTGTCTTTGGCCACTCTGACGCTAATGCGGGTGCACTTGGCCTTCAGATCCGCCCATGGATGTTTCATTTTGCATACCCTGAAAGGAGCTGTTGTCAGAGAAAGGAGACTTTCAAGAGCAAATAGCAGAGGGAGAAGGGTGATCTTAGGATGACATTTTCAGGCCAAGGAGAGGTCTATGAAGGAAGTCTGTGGGTACATATGTATCACAGAAAAAAAGTAGAAATAATGCCCAAACACAATGAAGTGTTGTTAGATACTTGCAGTTCAGGCTTCATTTTCTTACTTGCATGTTTTTTTTATTATTCCCCAAATTCATTGCTTTCATACATCATGTAAACAAGCAAAGCTGTTGAATAAATAAGTAGCAGAGTTAGTGTGGATAGTTTTCTCTAGCATTACCAACCAAGTTCTGGATATGTTGATCTTGTATTTGAGAACATGATTAAAATTTATTTATTTTCACCACATCTGTTTCAGCTCTGTTGTTGTGAGGCAAAATGTGTCTCAAAGAAACAAGCAACAAGCAAAAAAAACGTCAAGACAAATGATCTTCTCCTCCTTCTTGCCTTTTCAGCAATGATTTGTTTGGAAAGACTGGCAGAAGGTGAATTGGGAGAGACTGTATTGCAGGGCAGTTTGGTGATCACAGGATGTAAGCAGAACAGTAATTAATTTAGAATTATATTTAATATGGATCGAAATGTAGAGATCATAGCAGAGATCATATACTGTGAGGGGAAAAAAGGAGTTTAGTTTGCCATCATATCCATGGCAACATAGGAGGGATCTTTTCAACAGAGAGGAGTTTCTTGTCTAGCTGTAATTGCTTCATGAACAAAAGGTACAGTACTTCTGGGGGACTGGTGGGCAGTGTGTTAAGATATATTGTAGAGAACCTTGGACTCTCATCAGTATTGAGTCAGTCCTCAGGAAGCAGGAAGGAAGGGGAATGTCGCAAACTGTGAACAGGACCCAAGTTCAGTGAACCTGACTCCCCCCTCATCTTTCACTGGGGCAGGTGGGGTCTCCCATTTTGTCCTTAGGCCCTGCTGAGGATGAAGTTCGGCACTGTGGAGGCAAAGGGACGGATAGCGGGCAGAGCCTGTCAGAGGAGGACAGGCATGTTGTGCAGAGATGTGATTGGGAGAACAGCAGAAAGCAGTTGCCGAGGAAGAGGAGCCACTAAAGCTGGTGGGCAAGGAGTGTCCTTGCTTGAGGGGAGCCCAAGCCATGGATCCTCACACTGCACAGGACTTCACACTGCCCATAGAAAAACACCTCTGGGACTGTGTTTCCATGCTGACAGGCCACTTAGGGATCTTTGCCTCAGATTTCGAGAATATATCTACTTGGGTTCAGAATGGGTGAAATTGGAGCCTACTCTATATACACTAAGGAATTTCCTTTTTTTTTAGCTGACCTCCAAAATTCACACACAACTAACTCTTTTACATGGCATAATTAATGACACAAATCTCTGTATTAACTGATGCACCCACCTAGCTGCTAACAAGTAGTTAGAGGTATAAACAAGCATTGTAACATTCACAGTTAGGTGCCTAGCTGGAGAGTTTGCTTTCAAAGCTATACCAGTTAATATTTTACAGATGCCTACATGATAGTCAGAAGAAAAAAAAAATTCTTAGAATATGTGTACAGATTAATATTTATCTATCTACCTATGTATTTATTTATTGATATTTAAGCAGGATCCTCACTTGCCTTTGCCTTAATGTCATGCTGCAAAGGTACTGTTGATAATTTAGAAGTCACAGTTATAAGCAAAGCAGACAACTTTCCTGCTAACATGCTGCTCGATCTTACCCCTCAAATGAAATAAATGAAGTACAAGTCTGGAGGAATAGGAAGAAATTGTCTCTCATGCGAAGTCTTTTTACTTTCTTCTTCATACCACTCTGCCATCCACTGTGAATTTCCCACATGTATTTCAGCAGACTTTATGTAGCTTCCAGGTCGTTGCTGCTGCTGCTATTTGCTTGCTTAGCTACAAATTGCTGTTTTCTGGTACTACCACTTTTACAGGACCTGAACAAGATTCCCTATTTCTGTGTTTTCATGACCACCTCTGTCTGTTCAGAAGTCAGATACACTTAATAATGGAATTTCTTGCATTTCACCCTTCATTTTACTTACAAATCACTGTCAATGGCAAGTGCAGCCCTTTCAGTTCCATGCTGCCAACCAAGTGTTCCACTGCCAAGCTCAAGATGAGCTTCTTGAGATCAGGAATTTATAATAGAATCATAGAATGGTTTTGGTTGGAAGGGACCCTTAAAGGTCATCTCGTCCACCCCCCCCTCCCCCAGAGTGAGCAGGGACATCTTCAACAAGGTCAGGTTGCTCAGAGCCCCATCCAACCTGACCTTGAATGCTTTGAGGGATGGGGCATCTACCACCTCTCTGGGCAACAACCTGTTCCAGTGTTTCGCCACTCACATTGTAAAAAATGTCTTCCTTATTATCTAGTCTAAATGTACCCTCTTTTTGTTTAAAACCATCACCTCTTGTCCTGTTGCAACAGGGCCTGCTAAGAAGATTGTCCCCATTTTTTATAGGCCCTCTAAATATTGAATGTTTGCCATACGGTCTCCCAGGAGCCTTTTCTTCCCCAGGCTGAACAACCAAAACTCTTTCAGCTTATCTTCATAGGAGAGGTGTTCCAGCCCTCTGATCATTTTTGTGGACCGTTCTCTGGACTCACTTCAGTAGGTTTGTATCTTTCTTGTGCTGAGGACTCCAGAACTGGACTCGGTACTCTAGATGACATCTCACCAGAGCAGAATAGATGGGGAGAATCACCTCCCTTGAGCTTCTGGCTACTCTTCTTTTGATGCAGCCCAGGATATGTTTGGCCTTCTGGGCTGTGAGCACAAGTTGACCAGAACATGACCTTCATTGTTGATATATGACGTGAATATGATAAGCCCCAGGATTTTGCCTTGTTGAGCAGGGATACCCAAATTCCAGCACTGTTTTGCTTCCACTCACTCAGCTGACTGCCCAGAAGGTAATGAGTGCTGGTGTCATATGAAACACTGCATCCAAGTATGGGAAGGGAGTTAGAGGTTCAGCAAAACCACTACTTGAGGTACTTGTTATGCAGCCATCTTTCATGATGCTGTGCTCTTGGGATGCACTTGAACGTGTGCATGACTGATTGACATCCTCAGTAACCAATGGCAGCTCCCTAAAATTGTGCTGACTCAGCTGCCACTGCAAGAGCACACCAGCTGAGCACACTGGTGTCCAGGGCTGACAAGTCTGGGAGCAGTGTCAGGCAAAAATAACTTACATACTTGAAGTTGGTAATGAAAGAGAAGTTGTCCCACAATGATATATTGGATACTTCCTAAAGTCACCTGTGCCATCTAATTTAGGGAATCCAAGATATATCCTAATTGTCTCCCAGCACCTAGTGCTGGAATTGGTAAGCACAGCATGGATGTGGATAATGAAGGCTCGATGTCTACATAACAATCAATATTGATAAGAGAAAGTTGCTTTGAACTCACAGCTTCTAGCAAGTGGGTAGAAGAAATCTCAAACTGAAATTTATGTGTTTATCACTTAGTAAATAGAAGTGTTTGCTGTTGCTGTTTCTAAAAGACACTGATACTGTTGGGAGAGATGGGATGCTATGTGAGCTCCTACTTCCTTCTGCTGGAATGCTGTCCAAGAGCTACTCAAGTTCCTTCTTACAGTGGCAAGTCTTAATCTTTGAAGCCATGGGGCAAGAATAGAAATGAAAAAATCATAATGGGCTTTTCTGAGTGGACAGGTTGTGCAATGTAAAAGTAAATTTGAGAGTTCAGAAATGCAGAATCAGCTTTGGACTATATTCCTTATGTCTGAAATGGATGTGCATAGCTTAGTAGCTGAATTTTATTTGTGTTTGGTGTTCTGTGCCCACAGAACTGGTATTTAATCCCCTTCTGTCTTATCTGCAAGAAGAAGGAAGGATCTGGATAAAACTCTAGGTGTAATCTCAGGAACTGGTTCAGATCCTGGGTTGGGCACAGGTGTCCTATGTGAGCCAGGGGAAGTCACTTCGTTGCTACCTGCAAAGAAGGAAACAGGGAGAGCGGAACTGTGCTATCTGGTGAAATGAAAGCTCTTTTCACAATTCCTAAGATTTTTTTTTCCTAATAAATATATTAAAAAAAAATTCAAACAAGGTGTCCTTTAAACAAAAACTCGAAAGAACCTATTTGCCAAGATATGTGAAAAGAATGAGGAGCACCTGAGGGAACTGGGATTGTTTAGCTTGGAGAAGAGGAGGCTGAGAGGAGACCTCATTGCTCTCTACAATTACCTGAAAGGAGGTTGTAGTGAGGCTGGTGCTGGTCTCTTCTCCCAAGTAAGTAATGACAGGGCAAGAGGTAGTGGACTCAAGTTGCACCAGGGGAGGCTTAGATTGGATATTAGGAAGAAATTATTTACTGAAAGAGTGGTTAGGCATTGGAACAGGCTGCCCAGGTGGTGGAGTCACCATCCCTGGAGGTGCTCAAAAAAAGAGTAGATGTGACGCTTTAGGACATGGGCTAGTGGTCAGGGAGATGTTGGGATGAAGGTTGGACTAGATGATCCTAGAGGTCTTTTCCAACCTAAATGTTTCTATGATATTTTTGCTGACCAGCTTGTCTTTCCTCCACCTCTCTCTACTGCATCTCCTTGGACTTCACCTTCCTCGGCTCAGAAGTGTTTTTACCCTAGGACAGTTTCTTTCTCAACTCTCTTCCTGTCTTTCTGCACAAAGCTAGGCAAAGACATGGCACATGTAGTTTTGCTGCAAGGAAGCTGGTTTTCTACTCTCCATCTGCAGCTGACCGCACCTTGGCAGCCAGTACTTCTTTGCAGCAGGGATGGGGATGTCCACTTACGCAAAACCTGAGTGTTTGATTCTCAGGTGAAGCTGTATAGCCGCTGCTTAAGAGCACACTGAGGGTTGGGACACTTTCCCACAGGATCTGGCATAACAGGGCTCATAAATAGTTATGGTCTCTCATTACAGATTGTACAAATTAAAATTAATGCCTAGATAGTGTGTGAGTGGATGAAAAGGAGCAGAAGTAACAGTGCTGTAGGAATTTTTATCTGTTTGGAAGGTCACTTAGAGGGAGATGTTTCCTCAAAAAGTACACGTGAGCAACTGCAGCAGTGTACAGAGAAGTGTGATGAAACAGAGAGGAGCTGGGACTATAGCTGGTGCCAAATGCCAATGGCCCAAATGTCTCGGTTCACAGGCAAAACTTCTGTGCAAATCTAGAGGTGAGACCCTGTGAGGATCATCAAGGAAGTCAACATGGTTAACAGAGGGACACACTAGCAGAAGTAGCTGTGAGAAGTGAGCCTCAAAGCCACGCATTGCAGGTGTAGAAGATAAGAGATAAGATTTTTGCCTGAATCTCCCAAAAGCTGGGCATCAAATGCTGGCATTCCCAAGCTGGTTTAAGGCAAGGTTTATTTTTCCACTGGTATTTGTTGCTGTTAATAACTTCGGCAGGGTCTTGGCCTCATCCTAACAGAGTGTAGGAAAAAACCTGAAAACACAGAAAATGTTTTTCTGGGCAGGAAACTAATTTGATTAATACTAAAAGGATTTTCTAATACAACACAGCTTTATAGTAGGGGCATTTAATTCCTCTCTGAGCTAGGTTTGAAATTGTACTTACACTGAAGATATATAAAATTAAGATTTTAAAAAACATTTAAAAACAGGCTAATACATCCTGTCATGTTCTATCTCAGTGGAAATTTGTACTTAGAAGTTATGATAAAAAGCAGCCTATTTATACCAGAAATACCAATAGGCCTTTAACTCTAGCAAAGCAAATGATGCCACTCTAATTAAAATTGGTAAATGGCTATATTCAGGTTTTAATGAAAATATTCTTCCATGCATTTCCAATCTCTAGCACCATTTCGTTTTGTCTATAGTGGACAAGGAATTAACTACTTCAATTGGAGTCTAAATCTCTGTGAATACCCTGGTAATCAAAGACTTCTATTAGTGCTTAGATGAGCTATTCTGCTATAAACGAACTGGTAGAGATCCTCACTAACTGCAAAATTGCTTTCACTTGGGAAATTAGATGGAATAAATATTAGGTAGCTATGAGCACCAACCAGCTGGCCTGAGCAGTTAGTGCTGTGCAGGGGATTAGCCACAATGCAGGACATCCTGAGTGCACACAATTCTGCAAAGCAAGGAGGTGCTTTTAGGAGTGTGATGAAGTAGAGTACATTTTTTTGTCATTATAGCCTGGAAATGATAGACCACCCTAGGCCTGACTGAAGAGCAATAGGAGGCCAGCTGAAGGGAAATGGGGTGGGGGGAAAACCTCAAATGAGAGAACTACTGGAAACGTAGAGTCAAGGCTTTCTCATTACTTCTCTGCCTGTTGCCACTGCTGGCTTTATGCTAGCCACTCTGGACCTCTTTCCTGTCAGTGGAAGGAAGGCATGGACTTCTCATGGATTTGCCATAGGATACGATCTCCCATCTTCACTCAGTGGCTTCTGTGATATTTCTGGATAAGCCCCACAGAATAGTAAAGAATGGCAGTCTTCATAGCCCTTCCTCTCACTATGTTTAATATTCTCATGATTTTTTGTAGAATTCCCATGCCAGCAAATGCCATCCTTCCTCCACTGTTGATACTGATAGGAAGGAAAGGTAGAGCATCACTTGCCGTCTGGGACATGTGGCTGCTGGTGCTTCTAGGTGCTACAAGAGAAAACCTGTCCCTTTGTGCATTACAAGTCTCTTTTAAAGGAGGTGAAGGGTTAAAGCATCTTAAAATCATCAATAAATAAGCCCTTAAGCTTTTAACAATGGACTACTGAAGATGGCATATGCTTCTGTGCAAGCATACCACAGCAATAGCTAGATATTAGTGACCAAAAGCCTTTGGTGGAGCTGTGTTGTCTGCATTAATCTTGATCAAAGGGATGTCTGATTTCCACAGGCTCACAGGTGTTGAATTTCTCCATTGTCCCAATGCTGCAAACAGCTGTGGTAGTACCTGCCATGGCCTGAATGGAGACCACCCTGCATGGTGCTTGGTTGCTGAGCAGCACCACCGTGCAGGGCAGCCCAGCTCATGGAGATCATTCCTGGACATCCTTCTCCAATGGGACATGGCCCAATTGGCCTCCTGAAGCCCCACATCTAGTGATCATCCACTTAAATCTTCCTGGAGCCATGACCAAGGGGACCGGCAACATTTTATGGGTGATGCTGCAGCCTGTCAGAAGCTGCAGTACCTTCAGGGTAAAATAAAGCTGATTCAGGAAAAGTGGAATCAGACATTCAAAACCTTAATACAAAGTTGCCAAAGTTTGGCCTCCCCTGTGGACAGCAGGTTGTTCTCAACAATGGTTTTGTTTGCCTGCATTGAAAAGTCTTAATTTTGACTCAAGGAATGATGCTTTGTGATTCCTGCTATCAAACAAGGCCTCCCAGCAAATCACTGCCCAGAAAACTGGACAGTTTCCCTTCAGAACTGATCCTGGTATTTGCTTTATTTCCTGCTAGATGGTCTATTGTTTTAGTGAAAGAGTTATTCTGTAGATTGATAGGTGGAAAGTATTATCTTCTGATGGTGTTTGTGCAAAGGTCAAGACCCTGAGCTCTTAGGGGGCCACAAGACATGAATAGAATAACAGCTCCACAGCATGTGCAGCACAGAGAGGCATTATATACGTTTCAATAGGAAAAGAGTCACTAACTATTGCTGAACAGCATTAATGCCTTATTTTTCATATTTTATGTGAGATTTAATTGTGCCTCTAGATCATTGGGACCATTTATTGGGGGCTTGCTCATTAAAATCATTCTCATTTTTCGCATATGTAATTTTACCTTATTCTGTGCACCAACACAAAATGATAGTATCAGAGAATCTCTGAGTTGCAGACTTGGGCTCAGCTTTCCCTGTACTCCTCCCCTGCTCTATTTACATCTATTCTTGACAGCACTCAGGCAGGCTAGCGGGCTCCATGGACCAGCTGCTCATGTTCTTCATAGCCTGGCTCCAGAGTTTTGCTTGATCTCTACCTTTTTTTCCACAAGTGGTGCTTGCACAGGAATCCAATCTCACTGCAATAAGCCCCTTTCTTATAACACTCAGGACAATAGAAAACCAGAGTAAAACAATGTGGCAGTTCAAAGCACTTCAAGTAATAGAGTTCTATTTTTTTTCCTTCTTGTAATATAATTTATTTCATGAGAATCATCATTTTCCATTTGCTCTACCCCTGCCTTTAGTAAACTTAAAACCGAAGCCACCCATTTCGGTCAGGCTCTGCCAACTTCCTGTATACTCTTTGCTGCCATAGGAAAAGTACTGTGCTCTCTCTGAATTTTTGTCCTGAGTCTGATGTGTTTTTTTCTGTAACTTACTGTCTATTCTGTTAAACAGTACATTAAACAAATTTATTTTATCCATGATACTAAGATCCGTTTTCTTTCTGAAAGTTAACATGTCATGGAGAATAGAACTGACTCCAGACTCTTAAAAAATCAGTGATATTTCATGCAGTTTTAGATCTGATTTTCCAAAAGTTTGTTTTCATCAGTTTTTGAAAAGTCTCTATCTGGATGTTTTTAGCTGCACCTTTTGCCGAAAAGTTTTAACAAGCAACGCAGCGATTTTTCTTTTTTCTCTGACACGATGTTGTTTTTGTAGCTGGAGTTCTGGGCTTGTTGGAAAGTACAGGGATAAATACCACCTCCTGATTCCAGCCTTATTAGGGACATGCTGATGTGTTTTCACAACATGCCTATTGCAGTTAGAAGGCTCATGGTCACTCACAGGAACAAAGAAGAACAAGAACTGCAGAAGTGAGAAGGGCTTCGTATAAAGTTAAAAAAAAGTTGTGTTCAATAAGAGGATCTTTGTCATGCATACATTTTGCAGCAGACCAGGGAGAGATGCTGGAGTACAATGAACTCTCACAGCAAGAAGAATCTTGTTGCAGAAGAATTACCAGAGGAAGTTTTATTAATGTTCTTTTTGGGTTAGCAAATAAAAAATATCAATTCAGAAGAAATATGAAAGAGAAAGAAAGCCTGATGACCTGCTGAGAAATGCAATCTCCTGAAGTCCAGCAAATTCCCTGAGGGTAAAATTGTCTAAGCAATGGTCCAGGAGCAGACGTGACACAACCCAAAGCTTTAAATATTTGCTTAATGGAAACCCTCTTAAGAAACTTATTGGAATGAAATTGATGTAAAAAGACAGAACTAGCACTGGGCCTTTATAGAAAAGTGTTGACTGACTAAAGACTAGCATCTACTGGAAATCAGGCTATGGAGGGCCATGCATTTGAAATGCAGAAATGCCACCTGAGTAGGATGAAAAACAGCCGAAGTACTGGAGAGGCAAAGCACCAGTGTGGGGTTTACTACTGTGACCACTAGAACCAAGCTGAAGAAGGGCAAGGGAGAAGAAAGGAAATGACCCTCCATGAGTGAAGAAATGCCCCAGGCACAGGTGGGGAAAAAGAAGAGATTCACAGTTTGAGAGTGGAAAATTGGAGACTGGACATTTTAGGGGAGTAATAGAGGGGGCAAGAAAAAACTGATGCTTAGAGATCTGAGTAGAGACAGAACACCCTGTGACAGGGAAAGGAGGGGCAGTGGGATATAGAGTTGGTATTGATGCATCAAAAATGTAAAAAAGCCATGGAGGGCAGGAAGGGGGAGAGAAATACAGCTCTAGGTACAGCACTGTGGACAGGCCACAGCAGGCAGAGGGAATAGGCACAGCAGCCTGGGTTAGAGGAGCTCGCAGAAGCTGCAGTAGAATTTGCCATCCTCAGTCAGATGCTTGTAGTTTAAAGTCAACAATAGCTTTTTTATGAGAATGCTGTGGTATCTGCTTGAAGCAACCTAGGCAGAGTGTAGGAAGAGACATCAGCTGATGAAGATTTATGGATTTGTAATAAATGTCTGTCCAAGGAGGATGTAAAACAACGGGCAAATCTCATAATGTCACAGTGACCTCCCTGCCTGCAAAAGAAACATCTCTGCTTTTCTCCTTCCTCCCATGCTATTCAATTCCCATCTCCTTCCTGGAAGAAAGTGACAAAACAGATATTCCTCTGAGGACCAACCACAAAACATTGATTCAAGGAACAACTAAGCAAGAATTAATGAGGAAAGAAAGCAGTGGGATTTGCTGGGTAATGGGAAATGTGGTGGACGAGGAGGTAAATGTTGCCAGAAATAGTGCCTGAGAGGTAGAAAATGCTATGAATTTGTCCGTGAAAATAAATAAAAGGAAGCAGACAAGGTATGTTCTGCTGAATAGTGTAATGAAGATGCTATTACAGCTTCCACTGATGGAGAAATTGAACATATGCCAAAACCTCACAGCCTTGAAGAAGAAAAAAAGTCTGAAAATTGTGTTGAGAGTCTTCTCAAATTGTGTGAGAGTCTCCTGGAAGATCAGAGACCTGTAAGTTCACAATCAAACTGCCTGTTCAGGGGCTACCGCGTGAAAATTGTCCTGCTCCTGCTGAGAGGCAGGCAGCATGCCTGTTTGGCGTAAGGGGGTTGGCACGGATCAGCTCTCCCTGCCGATGGAGCCCCATCTGTGTGAGCACAGAGTGGCTTTATTGGCACAGGGGCAGTCTGGCTGGCGGGGCTGGAAAACAGCGGGATGCTAATAAATCCTCCAGCACACCAAAATAGATGTCTGTGCATAATCCGCTCACTCAGACCTGCTCAAAGGGTCAGGTATTGCTGTTTTGGTGAGATGTCTGACAATGCATTAGGTGATTCACTGAACCTGTTATAGACATCAACACCTACTGAAACCTGCCAGAGATGTCATGCTCAGGAATGGGACCACCGCTTGTGGTGCTGGGGCCTCCTGGCAGTGAAGCACAGCTCTGTTGTCTGCAGGATCAAAGCAACAATGTTTGCGGAAATTAAGTTAAAGGGAGACCAGGTGTGTATTTAGCTACAGGGCAAAATGCCTTGGCTTTTCCTTCCTGAAACCACTTCTGGAAGCATGCACGTGGTTAGACATGGCATGACCAACTGGCGTCATGGGCAGGCAAAATGAAGCTACCTGAAGGTGAAGGACAAAGAGTTTCACTGAGGGGATGACACCATGTGGTGCGCATGTATTTATGACTGAGCATCCAGTTATTTGTAGGTGACAGAGAAACAGAATTTTTTTGTAACATTCAAATTATGTGCATTTCTCCAACTGACCCAAAGTAAAACACTCACTCTATGTATCTTAGGATATAATGGAAGATTAATGCAGGATGTAAAGGTTCTTAGCTCCAGGAAGCTTACAGGCTGCATATTTCTAGGTTTTTTTCACCAAGATGCCTTCAGGTTACTGGCTGTGGCAAATATTAATTAAGCAAAGAGAGTGCTTGACCTATTGAACAGTGTTCTACACTTATAATCATATAAAGGGCAATAAAAATATAAATCAATAGCATTGGGTATTTAGTGTTCATTGCAAGATTTACTTAGGATCAGCTGAATAGTTTCAAGTGCATCCGAGTGAAAGGGGTAGGTCAAATACATTAAGCAGTATAAAATTATCCTACCCTGACATTTTCACAATGGATGAGTTTCTAAGGGTAGAGTGGATGATGACAATTGCTTGTATCCCTCATGAAAATACATGTTCTATAAAGACAGACAGAAACATCTCTAGTTCCTAATATCCCTGCTTAACATATTGTGTATGAAATATTTCACAAATCAGAGGAAACAAAGCAAAGAGAATGCTCTGATAAAAAATAAAGCCTAATTTACCTCTCAGCCTTTACTGATTGCCTTTTGACATCCGCTCAGGTGAGCAGGTTGCTCACATGATGTTTGTGCAAAGCAGTGGTGGTGACTTCCTGCAGCTGTCTTCAGTCTGCAAGAATCCAAGATGCTGGGCTGGCTCCAGTGCTGAGTGTGGTGCTCAAGAGCAGCTCTCACTGTTCCACTTGAGGAAATGTCTGCGCAGTATGTACTGGTCTGTGCCTTTGTGCTTCCTTCCTTTTCCTGTATTTTCCACGTTCATACCTGTGTGGGCTTTCAGACTGTTCCTCAGCCCTATGAAATTCAAGGCAGATTGTTTCTGATTCAGGTCCCACCCACTGAAAAGCACACACATCTTGTGTACACTGTAAGGACATACCCACCATACATGGCCTGATGCCAGGCAGCCTTATAATACACCTTTATTAGTGCGTGTGGCAAGATACAAGGCCTAAAAGGGTCACTGTCATCATGTCACCAGTCACGCTGCTCAGCACAGGCTGGAGGACAATCCCAGATGAATTATTGTTTGGAGTATTTGGCAGCGCTGAGGAAGGCACTTAATTTCTTCTTGAAAAATTCTGGTCACGGAGCAGCCACCATCACCACTAGTAACATGTTACAGCACTTAGCTTCTCTTTGCAGTAAACTTGTACACCTTTATTTTCTATCTGACTGTAACTAAGCTAAAAATAGCTATTTCTTTTGAGGGCCCCTTCTCTGCGTAGGTAAGAGAAGCTTGTGATGAAGTTAGTGCCTAACCTCTGTTTAATAACCTGAGAACTCCCAGAGCGTTTTGACATTTTCCAGACTGCTAGCGCTCATGCTTCGTTGTGGGCCTGGTCCAGTTTTTCAGCCTTCTCTTCCATTTGTAGATCCAAAGCTTGCACTTTTGGTTTTGTAGTCTTGCCTACCTTATGTTCAGCTGGTTGGTCACCACCATGCATACATCTTTCTTAAAATCATACTTGTAGGAAGTTTTCTGTGCATGTACACCTTCCTTCTTGACACCATAGGTACACCTGTAGGCTATGTGTTTGATTGGAGAAGGAGCTGAAACCCCTCATGAAGCCAGGTCTCTGCAGTGGACCCACAAAATGTGTGCCCTTTTTCACTGAAAGACTCCTTACCAAAGCAGACCAATTTCTGTCTTCACTCATTCCTCTTATATGCATGTTTTAATTTTGAGGGAAGCATGAAAATACCAGTGTGTGACATTGAGAACACTCCTCATCCTAGCTTGAGAAGGATGAAGGTTTTGGGTGATACCTAGGGTCACTGCACTACCTATCTTCTGTCCAGTGCAATTTTAATCTAAAATAGACATGTAATGGAAGAGCTTTTTTCCTTTTTTTCCTGGTGAAAATGCCGGAAGATCAGCTGTTCGCACTCTCTCCTGAATTATGTATTAAAGGAACATCCTGTTCCCACAATATTTTACATAATGGCCAGCCAACAGGATAAATCAATGCAGGAACAGACAGAGAACAATGCTGGGGAAAAAAAAAAGGAGAATTGCTGCTGAAACAAAGGAAAGCCATATCATGTAGGACAGAGAAAATGGCAGATGAAAAAGATGCCAGAAAATACTGGCTAGAAACACATACAGTAATACTGAGTAGAAACACATACTTCAAACCACTAGGAGAAACAGAATGATGTGGTGGAAAAGAAGGACTCCAGGATGGAAAACACAGGGAAGTATCCAGAAGTTTCCATCATCACATCTGTTTCTATATCCACTCCCTGCAAGAGTCAGTGAGTGGTTCCCAATTGTCCCAATGGTTACTTATTCTGTATATGTCCATGTCCTGGTAAACCCAGTAGTCCCACTATCTTCCACCTCCCCCATTCTCAAGTACTATTTGGCTCATCATCCTGGCCCATATGCCTGACATCCCATGTGCAAGCCTGCGTAAGTCCTGAGAAATGAAAAATAAAAGGCTTGATTTGTTTGCCAAAGTCCTTGTATTAAATACATGGAGAAACTGCGTAGCTGTGTAGATGATGGTTTCTGAGCTCTGGTTCATGGTGCACCAGTGAGGACAGACAATAATCCTCAGGACCATTTTGATTCTGCATTTTTCTCTTACAGATTAGGTGGTTGGAGTGCAGAGAACTCTATGAGAAACTGTCCAGCTTGGCAGCAGTGTGTGGGCCACAGAATCTGGAAACTGCTGCCATGACCCCTCCAGCTCTGTATTCAGAGGGCCCCATCCTGTAGGGAGTACATGGAATCTTTACCCTCATCTTCCTCTTTCCTCTGGGAAGCAAGTGAGCAGAGATGCCAGAAGAAGGGCCCAGCTCCTTCAGCAATGAAAAGCTGAGAAAATTACAGCGATGCTTCTGCATCCTCATTAGCAGGAGCTTTAATCAAAAGGCATGGAAACAGACCAAATGGTTTATTTGCCTCTGCCAGTCTGATTGCTGCTGCATGGGAATGTTTGAAACTTCCCCACTCTTGATGATGAATGCAGCTTTCAGCATAAGGTAAGAGTGTGATTGCTGCAGTGAATTCAGGGTGGTATCGGTTTCAGGGCACTGATAGAGGAACAGATGTGACAGCAGAAACGGTGAGGTGCAGCGAGGATGGAAATGCTCTGCACTCCTTACTGTATCTATGCTTTTCAGATCAAAGGAAGGAGTACATCCAAACTGTTGCCAATGGTGGGGAGGGGGACTGTGTGTTTTGGATGTATTTCGTCCCTCTGAGATTTTATCTGCATACGCTGGAGTCTTTCATTGTCTCCCTTGCTATTTCTCCTCCTAGTCTGGATTATGAGCTCCTGTCCTGCTGTCTCTGAACCACATTTAAATGCACCTTCACAGTTATCTGAAGCAAATGATCTTCCAGCCACCACTGCTAACATTTTTAAGCTCCATTGCCAGTGCTTCTTCACTCAAAGAATCATTGCTAGTTGTAAAGCACCTGCACATGCGCACACACCTCTGCAGAGGAAAGATACTGAGAGCATATCTGCTGGGCACGCAGCTTCTTTGGGTGCAGGGAAAACAGGGAGCAGCAGTGACCGAAACAGAGGCAGAGAAGCAGTTTGCCAGTTTGTGTCTAACAGACCTCCTGGGATATATGCCGGTTATTTGACTAGGCTGCACTGCTTCATACTGGCTTCAGGGTCTGTGCTGGGCATGGAAACCTGGGAGAGACTTTACGTTGTCAGGAGCCTGTTCTTTCCAGTGCTAACTGTGAGATTAGATAAAGATTAATTCTTACTTTTGCTGGATTTGACTTGTTAAGAGGATAGCATGTTGCAGGTTCACCAGAGCAGAAATTGAGGGACAGGATTTGAATGCTTTTTTGTTCCCATGACAGATGAACTCTTTTAAAGCTAAACCTTGCAAATGGTTCCATATCCTCTTCACAATCATCACTTTCTTGGCCTGGAAGAAGAAAACAACCAGCCAGCATAGATGTTAACCTTGAGCAAACTTCAGATATTAATTTCTTAAACATGCTGTTTCCTGCACAAACCATTTAATTTCTATCTTTATTTACATGTATTTTCCAGTACATTAAATTATTCCATTGGCTAATTCTCCTGTTTCATTTGATCCAATTTCTGTTTTCGTAACAATGTCTGGGTCACAAATGCAGTAACCAAAGATAAATACTTGCCCTGATCCTGGCTCTAACTAGCATGCAACTTGTTAGTTCCTGACTGAATTGATCGAACAAGAACGCAGGACACGCTTGTTTTAATAACAAATTTTCTGCCCATTTATTCCCTGAGTGACCAGTGATGACAGAATAAAGGCTCAAATCTTAAGAACACATGGTAGAGAAAATGAGAATAATGCTTATGCATTCTTCTAAAAATGTGCCTCTGCTTTCAGAGGCAGAGGCCGAATGCTCTGCGTGTCTGTGCCAGACCGATTGCAGCTACTTGGGAGTATTTGTCTGTGAAACTTCTTGACTCCTGATGACAAATCCAATTTTCAGAATTAGGCAAAAATTCTGATGACTGTTTTGAATTTAGCATGCTATTAAAATAGAGCTCTAATTACTTATGGTTCATAAAGCTTATTTCTTCTTGGAGCAAACCTAGCAAAATATGAGATATTTTTGTTCTGTTGTGTTTCACATGGGTAAAATGAAATTTCAGAAACAGCTGAAAAACATGGAAAAAGTTGAATACCTAGTTTTCTGTCATATTAAATGAAAGCATTCCTTCCCAGAGCTTTTCTCATTAAAAAATGAGAAAAGTGTTAATTAACTTAGCCTGCTTCCAATGTTAAAGTGTTAACTTATCATACTTCCACTGTTGCATATCAATATTGTAATACACATGTAGTAAAACTGAGAGAAATGAAAGGACTCAGATTAGAGCTCTCATTACTTTTCTGAATTTCTAATTGCCAACATTTATACCTGTTCTTTACATCAGGCTAAAAAAAAACAAGAAAAAGAGTTATCTGCCTGAAAAAAGCCAAGAGCTGGGTACCCAATGTCATAAGATACTCAGTCTCACACAGATGGTTGTTAGTGGAAGATGAATATGAAAGAACAAAGAATAGGTGAAGATCTCAGGTTAAAAAAATGCATCAGTGCACCACTGTGCTTTATTTGACCCTGGAAAATAATTTAACTCACTGTCCTGACATTCCCCTGGTTTCTAATCCATATCACTGCCCATGAAAGGCTGTAAAGGAAATTGTTGCTATGAACAATAGGATGTGGAGTCTGCCTGTTTTGAGTAAGTACCCTTTGCCCAGTGACAGTGTCTTGGAAGTTGTGGTGAGCTGTACAGCTCGATCTCTCTGTGTAAAAGGCTTCATTTTGTTGTCAAGGAGACTAGCTTTTTTGTCAGATGCAGCTTTGAAAGTGAAGCAATAATGTGAAGGAAAACTATGTGTATTTGAGATACTTAAAAAGACCCACTTCTCAAACTCTAAAAAAATGTGATTTCTCCTCCTTGCTTACACACACACAGCTGTAACAGGTTTTTAGTAATTTCTTACTATCTCTGTATTGTGCTCTCAAATTCAATAAAATCAAGTGGCAAATCTTGGGTATTAGCTCCCAGGTAGATGACATAG
Organism: Eurystomus gularis; assembly: GCA_013400335.1. Classification (NCBI taxonomy): domain Eukaryota; kingdom Metazoa; phylum Chordata; class Aves; order Coraciiformes; family Coraciidae; genus Eurystomus; species Eurystomus gularis. The sequence continues at coordinate 71,872 of VZZY01002093.1, forward strand.
ACTTTTCTGCATTGAAACTATGGAAAGTATAACCAGCTTACAGTTCTGCTCGAATCTTTGGGAAGTGATTGTCCCACACATCAGGGACAACCTTCTCGCAGGAGGGATCTGGCCAGGTTTTGGAGTGGACTTTTGGCCAACAGATTTGTGGACCAGTAGATGTTCTGCCCTTTGTTGTGCTCTACTTTTGTGCTACCTTGGAAGAAGAAAGTTGAGGGGTCTCTCTGGTCCTCTTGGTCTCTTCTCTTGCCTCCACTCTGGTTCCCCTGCACCCATGCCAGTCCCTGGAGATGCTTGTCTAGCCTTTTCTTGGGGGACTTCTTGAAATTTGAACTGTTTGGCACCACATTACCCCTCTTTCTTCAGTTCTTTGTTCTTTCTTTACAAGCATGTTTTCTGGACCTCCTGCCATGCTCACTGTATCTTCTGGACTTTCTTCAAGTGGCCCATGCCTTTTGTGAAGCACAGGCCCTCAAATTACGTCTGGTACTTCATATGGGACCTTACCAGTGCCAAGCAGAGCTGAAGAACTATCTCATGTGCTGAACTCTGGTCTGCATTCAGTAGTGTAGTTGCCTTTTTTTGTAACAACAAGTCACAGCGGGCTTGTGATTGATTCTTTGTCTGGCTCTTGCATCCTCTCTGCCTCCAACCAGCTCAGTAAATTCACCAGTGGTGGACCAAGAACAGATAATTCCCACCCCTAAATTTCAACAGTAAATTTTGGAAAGCGCGCTCTCTGGATCAGGGTGTGACCCAGTTTGGCATCCATCCCTTAAGAGTCTTAACCATTTTTTCCTTAGCTTCTTTATGAGAAACAAATTGAAGTGACATCAAGAAACTTTAATAAAATCAAGTTGTGACATCTCCTCCTTCACCTCTATTCACAAGGACTGAGTTTCAAGAAGTAATTTAATTGATTTGACACAGTTTGTTTTAACATATAGCTTGGCCATGTGTCTTCGAAAGCAGGGGAATCTGATGTACTTCTGAGGATTTAATTACTCCTAATATCCTGTGTTACATGGAAAAATTCCAAAAACCTTCAAAAATTCAAGTTTCTAGAGTGTATTCCACTTCACAAAATTCCACATTCAGATTTTGTTTAGTATTGTTTTTATTTCATCAATATTCTGGATTCATAAAAATGAAAATGTATTTTACTAGAGTACTGAATATCTCTTTATACTGCATGAATTTACAGTCCGAGCTGTCAGAACATGCTGGGATGTCAGAAAGTGTTTCCCTGCTGTGCTGAGGATTAGAAATCTTCCCACAATAGATTTTATCTATTGACACTCTTGAGTCCTTTCAAACTCATTAGGCTATCACAGCTATGACATCTCCTAGTGAGGCTGCAGCTTCAGAAGTACTCTGTACTTTAGTGTATCATTATTTCATTTTATGAGGCATGGAAAGGACAGGAACCGGAATGACAATTCACCCAAGCCTGCCTTGTTTTGCCCTTTCACCTGTGCCTCTTTTACGCCTGGCTACAAAATCACAAAGCTGATCTAAAGGAAAGCATCACCAATTTTTATGAGTGCACCTCCCTTTTATCTATTTCATGTTTTCAGCTTTGCCAAAGCAATGATCACCTGCAGGCATCAAGCACGGGCATTTTTTTCATGTTATTCAAAGACAACAGTTACAATGAACGTTATTCATTATGAGTGCATGGAGCTGGGGAGACTGTGGGCAGAGCCAAGTCTCCTCCAGCTACAGGCTAGGGATGGTCCATGCCCGCAGGACCTCTGGGGTAAGGCAAGCAGCTGGCAGAGCAAACAGCGGAAGCATGGGAGGAAAAGAAGGGTGATAACAATGGAAAGCTATGCCTATGGCGTGTAGAGAATAAGCAGCACTCAGATTTTCCTTTTGGGGCCACAAGTCAGCAAGTACTACTTTAATGACACCTCTAGTCCCAGCGGTCCCACTGCCTCCCCATTAGCATTTGGCAGTTTCCTGGTAGCTTCAAAGGAAAGATAGGCTTTTCCCCCTGGCAGGGGAACTGCTGGGCTGCAGACCAGCCTGGGGAAGCAGCCTTGGCCCTGCTTGACCCACAGGAAAGAGAATTTTACAGCTCCTTGCTCCAGCAGCTGGACATGGGGGTCAAGGCTAGTGGTGGTGCTGGAAAGGGGAGGGCAGGCATGAGGTTACACAATCAAGTCTGTAGATGCCCCTGGGGAAGAGGCAAGGAGTCCTGTGCCCTGCTGCTGGTCAAGAAGAGGAAAAGCCATCCTGCATTGTCCTGAGGACATTCCAGTAGAGGACACTTGGAATAGCCAAATGCCTGAAGCCTTCTCAGCCCATCCTGCCACTCGCTTGTGGTGGTATGTCTTGTCTTCCTGCCTGACTCTGTCTGTTGCCAGGCTGGCAACTCTATCTGTTGCTGCCATCCCTGTTGCTGGACAGGGATGAAACCACCCAAATCTCTGTTGGTTGGGACAGGCTGCTGGGCTTCTGGACATGATGGCCAATATCATACCACAGGAACCTGCAGTGAAGTAACTGAGATGTGTGATTGTTCCCTCCTTTGCAGGTATTAGCACAGGCATTTTTTATAAGCTTTTATGTGTTTCAGGCATGCATTAGGTGGTTGCTCCTGCATTTCCCACCAAGGAGTGCTGATCTATGTGATCTACTGCAGCCTGCTCCTCTAACAGTGGAGACAGCCTCCACCTCCAAGTATCTGCTTGGTGCAGTTCCAGCCATAGCAGTGGGGTTTTATGTCTGACAGTATGCCATGTTGTAGCTCCACAGCTAGCATGATGCTGCCCATCCTCCTGCCAAGGCACCGACAGCCTCCACCTCCAGCTACATCACTTGCTCTAGACCCTCTGTGCCACAGTTGGGGTTTACAGAGACAAACCTGCAACTCTGGGCTGGAGAGCAGCAAGTAGTATGCCATCTCCCTGGCAGAAATATCTTACTGTAGATTTAATGAAGATATTTTTGCCACAACATAAAAACTGGTGTAGCTTGAGATTATATGAGAGGAAAACAAAGTCAGAAAAGGTAAGGAATCATCTTTGCTGACCCATAAGATTGATATATAGTCTTGGACCTCTGGGAGACAGCTGTCTTCAAAGACAGGACTGACTTCTCTTAGCAACACCCATCCAGTACAGGTTGATATGGTTCAATGGGTTCTTCTTTATTTATACACGGAAAACGGAATCTTTTGTTATTGTACTTATCACAGAGATACACCCTTGTTTCATGCTGGAAAGGACTCAGCTTTTTTTTTTTTTTATATGGATAAGTAATATTTAAATTTCATTTAATTTTATTAAACATTTCATGTAAACACCTGGGATAGATCTTCTCTCGCAGATAGAAGCACTTGTTCTTTGTTTTCAAACATTTGCCACTTTTAGACTCAAACCCCTAAGAGTCAGAGTGTTGTGCTTTAGATCCAGGTCTGTGATAGAGATGAACACTTGGTCTTGAATGCAAGTGCTTGAATGCACTTGTAGCTGGACAGCGTCCTAGTGATGAGAGATCACTTGATGAACAGAAATGACAGCTTTCTGCATGTGAAGGGATTTTGGTGCTGACGTTGTTCTTCCTAAAGCTTTCAGGAATGTGCCACTCCAAATCTTGCAGTGTTTGAGCACCATGGTGGATGGTCACAGGATGGCCCGCAGCCTAATGTTGTACTGAGACTTGCAGGAAAATTTTGAAACTGTGGCTGCACTCCTTCAAGGCCAACAGACTCTGGAGCGAGAGGAAGGAGACACATCTCTGCAGCTACCAGTGGGATGCCATTCCTCATTCCCAACAGCTTTACTTCTCATGGGGAGTTTGGCAGGACAAGTGGACTGAGGCACCAGGCTCAGGGACCAACAGCACTGTTCAGAAGTCTCCAGAAAAGGGTGAAGCCAGTTGGGGTGCGAAAACCAGCTGGTGGCCTGGGGGTGCTGCTGTCAGATGCAGGGAATAATCTTCCTTCAGTAGCTGCCTCTGATCCCAGGGGTGTTCAAGTGAACTGGGATTTTAGAGACCTTCTAGACTTAATCTATGCAACACTATGGCAGAGAGAAGCAATCCTATCTATTTCTCCTATCTATTTCTCTATTTCATGCCATAAAAACATTCAAATGGAAAAATAGAGAGAATTTTATTTGAAAAGTTTTAGAATTCCTTTTTTTCTTCTCCCCAGGCCATTTGCACACAGTTTGCTGTGGACTTTGTTATCCAAGTCCCATTTAAATAAGGAGGAAGACACAGACTTTAAAAAAGCCCCCACCCTGGGAAGAACCTGTGGCTGCTGACCTATAGAGCTTTATCCTTCTAGGAGGTGACTGACCCCACATAGCTCATACCACCTCTGTGGCCAGGTCCTCTCCTGACAGCTGAGTGTTGCTGGGGCAATAAATCCCTCCAGTGCCATTGGGAGGCCCGTGAGCAGAAAAGGCTGGACAATGCCTGAACTGAACTTCAGATGGCTCATGGAGTGTTTGCTTTCCTCTGATTCTCCATGGTGTACTGTAGCAGCTGCACACGCTAGGATTAGCGAATTTAACACTTCCAGCTGTGATATGGCCCTGATACTTCCAGCTATGTAAAATGCCTCCATCTTCTCAGGTTGCTCTCATTTTTGCTGCAGAGCTTTCCAATCCTCAGCACAGGGAACTTCCTGGAGGGTAAATGGAAGATCCTTGTGACAACAGGGACAGGAATTGCAGCTTATTAAGGTGGGATAATTTTTGGAAACTGCAAAGAAAATGCCTCATAGAAAAACTAATTTCATACTGGTTATTCAGGGAAGGAAAAAACCCAAACCAAATCACTAAAAGACACAGGGCAAAGACATAACGGAGGAGAATAGGCTGTTTTCCAAACACTGCCTCTCTCCTGCCGGCCTCCTGCCTAGGCTATGCTGGCTAGGGTATCTCTGGATCACACATGCCTGGAAGTGTCCTCAGTTGACGTCCCTCATGGTGATGGATGCAAACTGATTAAGAGATATCAATGTCTAAAGATGTATATAGGCATATATATATATATTTTATGGCAGCAATTTTTGAATGCACCCAGTTTTCACAATAGCCCCATTTGAAAGTGCTTAGTTAGGCAATTTTCAACCACCTGCAACACAGAGACACAATGTTACCTGCCTACCTACCTACCTTTAAAAATCTTGCTCTACTTAAACAGGCCAGTGGTTAAAAGATGTTACAGCTGGTGAGGAAATTTTGACTGTCCCCACGGACAGTATGTATACAGCCCTCTGCTTCCAGCAGAGAAAGGGCACATGGCTCCTTCCTCTGTGCATTTCGATACAGCTGCCATCACTACTGCTGCCCTCCTCCTTGCATCAGCAGGAAGGCATATAGGACAGTCTCCAAAGGAGAAATCACAATTCACTGCATCCATGGGACTTGTCACAAGTGCACATTGAAGAAATGCTGCAGATCCCAAGCCTACCAGTGGCAGAAAGGCCAGATTCATTTCATGACCCATAACTGTGAAGCTATAGAGCTGATCCCCACTGGGAAAAAGAAGTTCACCGCATTCATAGCAACCTCCACACCACTTTCTCCTGGGGTTTTAGAAGATCTTGCACAGTGGGACGTGAACATGGTTTGGGCTTCAGAAAAATGCAGGAGTTCAAATGATTACTGTTCATAATAGAAGGGAAAAAAATACCCTATGCTTGGAAGCTAAAATTGTCTGAGGAACAAAAACTGCTTAAATGTTGCTGGAAGGAAGCTCCCGGTGCAACTCTTGCTGGATATTTCTTCTGCCAGTTTCTAAAACACAACTGACTGTCAGATGCATTCCTTGGAAATGCCTCTTTGCCAGAGGGCAAATGTTTGACGAGATTAGAGTCTGATTATGTGTAAAACGTTACTAAAACTCTGAATTTACATAAAGTTTTCTTCAAAGCAGTGGAAATGTATACTGTTTTCAAGACATCAGTTGTACCTTTTGCACCAGCTTGCACTGAATCATCTCTTCTACTACTGTTGTGATGGGCAGCCTGAACTGGATCCCTTTCTGAACCTGTGGTATATGTTTCATGAAAAAAAAAGCTGATTTTAGTCTTTTATTTTCTTTCTCTCCACTCCCATTCCTTAATCTTTCAAATCTACTCTTTAGAGAACAGAGCATGAGCAGAGGAAACACCTCAAACGATGTAATGACATGTCAAAGAGGTCAAACAATTTAGTGACACATAGTTAGCACTCCTCCAGCTGCTGCTGGTGTAAGAAGAGGCTGTGGCTGCTGGCTTGTTGGCCCTTCAGGTGGAACCACCTCGGTGCCAGGGGTTTGCCAAGACACTTTCCTCTGAGAAGTTTACCTGAGGCAAGGAGTATCTCTAACACAGAGCTTCACAAATGGCTGATTTCACATAGACACTTCTCACCCATAAAAAAAGCACAATCAATCTTATCAGTCAGAGGAATAAATGCGATGAACAAAACCATGTTTTCAGGGAAGGATCATATTTTCCTGGAATCACGGAGAAATGAATAAGGAAAAAAAGCTCTGATAGCAGTACAGCTGTACTAATAAGTAGTGTAGAGACTTTATACTAAAAATATCAGGTTTTGCATATCATTACAGTTAAAAATAAAGGTGATGCATATTTCAGACAGAAATGTATAATGCTAAGAGTACTCTAGAGTAATGAGTTGTAACTCAGGCTAATTTTCAGGGGACTTCAGCAGGAGAAGAGGCATTCTTAATGTTCTTTTTAGATTTCTTTCCTTTTATAAATGACTCTGCAATTATTTAATAAGGTACAATTTTTAGAACCTGGAGCTGCCTTTCTACAAATGAAGTTGTGAAGCTCCAATTTATCCTGGAGAGACCCAGAAAGGACAGAGTCTAGTTTTCTCATTGTTGTTGAATCTGTGTAGCTTCTTGCTATGTGAACATACCTTCATGACCATGGCAGTCCTACCTTCCAGCAGCCCTATATCTTCTTCAGCGCTCTGCTTTCTCCTAGTATAACAATGCTGCAGCAAAGGTGCAGTGACGGTGAGAAAGGCTGGAGATATGATGTGGAAATAGCAGAGGAGAGTAGTGATAGGAAGTCACATAGGTCTTGTTCCTTCTTTCTCAACTACGACATCATTGTCATAGGTGAAATTTTCTTTTTTGTGTGTGTATTTGTCTCTCCTCGTACCTAGTAATGTTACTAAGAAATAACAAGTCAAAACTGCTGTCTACAACTTCCTCAAAAGAGGAAGGAGGGAAGAGGGGGGTGCGGCTCTCTTCTTTCTGGTGTCCAGTGACAGGACACAAAAGAATGGCTTAAGGCTGCATGAGAGGAAGTTCAGATTGGATATTAGGAGAAAGCTCTTCACTGAGAGGGTGGTCAAGCACTGGAACAAGCTCCCCAGGGAAGAAGTCATGTCCCCAGGCCTGTTGGTATTCATGAACTGCTTGCACAATACTTTCAGATCTATGGTTTAACTTTTAGGTTGCCTTCTGTGGGGTTAGGAGTTAGACTCGATGATCCTCCTGGGTCCCTTCCAACTCAGGATATTCTATGATTCTAGATCATCATGTTAGGAGCAATGCCTATGAGATGGTTAAACATTTATGCTGTGACTGGTGCCCTGAATGAGGTATGGAAATGATACAATTGATGTATTTTCTTACTTCAGTGGGGGTGGCATTCAGTCGTGTAAAATTCGGTGGAGGAAAGAAACAGCAATATATGTCCCCCAAACCCTTTCTTAGTGCATCCCTGCCTCACAGGTAGCACTTTTTCTGGAGTTTAAAGAAGTGTGATTGCTGACTACAAGAGCTGTGTTTTAAGAAGCTCGTAGTGTACACAGTCCTCTACTACACGTTAACTAATTTAACTAGTTTGCAGTGGTGACAGTGCTAATGGTGATATTTTACTGGGTCAGAATGAACTCTGGCATTGTGGTGGGTTACCCTTGGCTGAGCACCAGGTGCCCACCAAGCCACTCTATCACCCCCCCTTTCCTTCCCCTCTTCCTCCTCAGCAGAGCAAAAAGAAAGGGGAGGAAAATAAGATGAGAAACAAAAGCAGTTTAACAATAATAGAAGCAAAAGCCAATCAAATTCGCACGCGGAAGCAAAGGAAAACAAAGTTTTATTCTCTACTTCCCATCAGTAGGTGATGTTTGGCCCCTCCCTGAGAAGCAGGGCTCCAAGACGCATAGCGGTTGCTCTGGAGGACGACGGAACGGCCCCCCCTCCTCTTCCTTCTCCCTAGCTTTATAGCTGAGCTGACGTCATATGGTATGGAATATCCCTTTNCATTGTCATAGGTGAAATTTTCTTTTTTGTGTGTGTATTTGTCTCTCCTGGTACCTAGTAATGTTACTAAGAAATAACAAGTCAAAACTGCTGTCTACAACTTCCTCAAAAGAGGAAGGAGGGAAGAGGGGGGTGCGGCTCTCTTCTTTCTGGTGTCCAGTGACAGGACACAAAAGAATGGCTTAAGGCTGCATGAGAGGAAGTTCAGATTGGATATTAGGAGAAAGCTCTNAAGGAGCTCTTGACCTCTGCCAGATGCTGATATTACTGTACCCATGGAGAGTGTTGAAGCCCTGGTGCTTCAAAGCAGAAACTCTAGCTCCAGGGGCCTGTGGATGTTCTACCAGTCAAGGAAATAGTGGGGTCATCTGAAGGATCCTTAGTTAGAAAGGGAGAATAATTTTCCATAACGGTTTGAAAAGTCATTTTATAAAATTAGTTTAAAATCTATTGTAATTAAAGTCACATCCTGAGAAGAAAGCTTGTCTGCTGCACCAAAATCTCCCGACATAGCCATGATTAATATTTATATGTAATGACATCTTTGTAAGGGAATCTAGGTATCATCTGATGCTTTTTTCTGAAAAAAAAAGGAGTAACAATTTGTTTGTCTCTCTTTGTCACTGCCAGCCTGCATTAGATTTTATGGGTTGATTGCTAGTCCCTGAGCTTATCTCGATCACCCCTCCCCACCCCATTCCCCTCAGTAAGACAGCAATTTGAACTTAAATACATTTGAGGAGAATTGTAATCAGTCACTGAATCATTTTACAGTAAGAAATATTAACTCATTACATAGAATGCCCAAGGTCTCGTTCATATTTTTATTTAGTTTTGAGCAGTGCTCAGCAGTGCAAACTACCATAAAACATGCTTCTTGTGCTGCTGTTCTAGGGCATCTGGGTCCCAGAAAGGTGGTTCAGCTGAAGATTAATTGACAAAGTCAAACCAGGTTTTCCACTAGGTAAATTCTTGCGAACCTGGTTCATGAGACTGTGTGTTCAATTAGCTCTTGTTTGTCTTTGCACGCTGCCAGCACTCTTCAAATGTGCTTCAATAATGGATGTGATATAGATATGGCTATAAAGTTTAAACCAATTACTGGTAATGCACTATTCAAAAAATGATAATGGAACTATATAATTGCAGTTAAATAAGCACTGATTTTTTTATTCTGTAATGATAGCAGTATTTCCCTATATGTATTTCAGTCTAAAAAAAAGATAAGAAATTGGCACTCAGGCCACCATCTAGAAAAAAACATATATCAGATATGTATATTGAAGACAAGAACTTCAGTTCCTTTTGAAAAAATGCTGTAGATGAATAACGCTGTGAAACACAACAATTGCCCAAGACTACATTCACTCCCAAGAGTACATAAGTTATTGTAGCCTAATGTTTATTATTATTTGTTTATATATTATTTACAGGGTGCTCATGACTTGCCAGGCACAGCCCAGAGTCTTAAAAAGGGGGTTTCTAGCTCTGAGATGGACTATAATAGAAAAACAAGTATTATGTATTCTCTGCATCATAATTTACAGCTTTCAGTGAAAAACTCACAGAGATGTGTGATAACACTATCTAAACTAAATGTTCTGAGTAACAGATAGGTTTGGGGCAATTTCATGTTTCAGCTTCGCTATAAAACACTGATGATGATTGTTTATGCAGGGACTCTGTAAATATGGGAACATACATGAAAGAAAGCACACAGCGTTCAGAAAAGCATTTCAGCTATTCTTCATTAAAGCCCCAAATGAGGGTCATACAGAGGGGATTTAAGCAATTACAGCAAATCTAACCACTTGAAAAGTAAATGAATACAATGTATTAAATCCAATCGTTTTGCATCGAGGAAGAACTGGTACCTCCTTGGTGCAAGACATCAATCATGAGGAAAAACAAGTACCATTGAGCTGAAGTCAGCTCTGGAAAGTGAATCTACAATTAGACAGGATGAAAAGAAAAGAAACAGGATGCTGGGAGAGAAAAGAAAGAGGAATCGTGGTGAGGTGTAATGGTTCCTATGTAGCTTCTCCAAGATGCAAGCCAGCAGGTAGGACCCAAAAGGGAGACAGAAGGGTCTTTGTGCCACCCACTGTGGCAATGCTTAAAAGTCAGGGAGCCAGATGTGTAAGTGACATCCATAGTGCTAACATCTGTGCTCAGGACAGGAGTGTTAGCTAGGCACGCTGAACTGACTCAACCTGCCAGGCTCCAGAGAAAAGTATTTGGTAGGAGTCCAGGATGGCTGGAGATGTGGATACTGCCCCAGGAAGGAGCAATGAGAAGATCTGTGCTGATAAATCAGCTCTTGTAATGATCATGCAGTCACCTGAGTTGAGGAGTATGGTGCATGCAGTCCAGTGAAGAAATTCACACACAAATGCCTGGTGTAGGAAACCTAGCCCAAGCAAATATACTGGGCTCAGGTTTGGCTTAGAATTAGTAGGCCATCCTAAGCTGTCAGTATGCAAGAGAAAGCCTAGCATTTTGAGTAGGATTCTGGGCTAAATGCTATTTTTATAGCACTATTGAACATAACTTAAACTGATTACTTCAAGAGAATATTAGAAGGTCATAATAATGGTAGAAGAGTTCATCTTATTCACCCATTTTCTGGGTCAGTCTGGATCATCCTGCTGATTGCTTGGTTTCAGAGTACCCTGAAGGAGACCCAGATCAGCCAAGGTCACTAAGAGAGGAAAGCGTAATGGTAGAGGGAGAGGCACCAACTCTAGGAAAGTGTCAGCTGCCAAAGGAGACTCTGGTGTTGTGAGGGTCAGCATCTGACCTGTTAGAGCTGCAACACCTTTGGTGGTGAGGCTAAAACCTCCTTCTGTGAGCAGGTGGCTCAGCCTCTGGGAAGGCACTGCACCATCTGGGTTGCTGTGCTCATCTGGGCCAGGGCAAACATCCACGGGCACTTCTAGCTCCTGGCAAATGCAAAGTGCTCCCTTCACAATGGGGAATGGAGCCATTTGTGTGGGCTGTTACCAGAGCTCAGGTGACATGCAATAACTGGTTATGCCACTTTAATTTGATTATACGTCTAGCCTGAAGGTGTGTCTGTTATCACTCAGTGCCTCGTATTTGTGATGAGCTGAACGACATGCCCCTGTCAGGAAGATGGTTGCCTGAATGAGTAATGAATAGTCATCTGGAACCCTGTTTTATCTCCCTGTTGGTGTGAGCTCTCCTGTGGCTTTCTGTGGGCGTATATGCAATGGGGAAGAAGCACTCAGCATGAACTTGATTGTCAGAAGCAGACTGTATGACCACCAGTTTTGATCATCCAAGTGCATCTCTGATTGAGGACTGACATTTCATGATTCTTCTTTGCTTGAATGCTGAAAATTTCCAATGAGCTGGGGCTTTCTAACGTCATTTGGTTTTATTATTCCAAGTAACAAAAGGCAGAGTGATCTCCAGCCCTTTCAGATTCTAATGCCATGCCATGAGGACAGTGGGACAAAAATTGAGAAGACAGTTCCTGCCTGCCTTACAGGGCTAAATCATACCTGCACTGGAGAACAGAACAAGTGAGTAGAAGGGAAGAGAAAACCACTCTTACTCTTCCATGCAGATTGTTAGCATTGCTATTGCTTTTATTGTTACTTATTGGTTTGATACATGTGAACAGGTACAATGGTGCAAAGACAGGAGCTAAAACACCCTGCCCTCAGCAGGCAGGTGGAAATGAGGTGCCCTGAAGAGGCTGCCAGGTTTTGAATGAACATTGATGTCTTAGTAATCTCACTCAAAGTTACTGAAACAGAAACAAGTGTTCAAGAGACTGGAAGGGAAAGACTTGGCAAATGGAAACATGAAAGGAGTCCCAGAGAGGCTGGGAGGGCAAGGTCTGGAGGGGCAGTGGTAGCAGAGTATTGAGGCTTGAGCTGGAGGTACTCTTCCACCAATACAGATGGCACAAAGAGGTGTGACCAGTCTTAAAGCATTACCACCACAGACTGACCCCAGAAGGAATTTTGGGGGGTTACCTAGGCTGGGTGCACCCTGTCAAGGCAGCGGATTCCTCTGATGGTACCACCCAGGGTAAGCATCATGGCACGGTGGGATGCTGCCACATCTCTTCAACTGGGAAGCAGTGGTGCAATCCCATCTAAAGGGGCTACCAGTGTGACCAAATGTCCTCTCTCCTACAAAAACTCTTCCTTTCTTTCACTTAACCTAGCAGAAATTGCTCAGATCAGAACAGTTTCTTTGGGTATGCAGGAGGAGTTATTGGCTCAGCAAACTAAACACCAATAAAACTGGGATAATGAACCATTATTTATGCAGTGGAGCCATTATGCATTTATTTATTGCACTCACTGTAATTACAGTTTCACCAGACCTGACAGTAACAGATCCTTTAATGATGCATCCAAAGAAAGGATTTATTTGAAAAAGAAAAATCCCACAAGTGTTAGTCATAACTTAACTTTCTACTGGAAATTTTTAGAAAGAGAGAGAGAAAATATAAATAATAGATTCAGTAAGAAAACAGTTTTTAACTCTTTGTCACGTTTCCAACCTCTCCATCACTCTGAAAGGTCACACAATGAAAGCTGCTGTTGAACTGCTAAACCCTGTCAGCAGTAGTAGCTGCTTTATAGCATGGGATCTAATAAACTAGCACATGTAGAGATGCCTGTGGAAAAGTGATTGATGGTAAACAGAGAAACCTCCTCAGATGATAAAACTTGCCTTATGACAGCTTCACCAGGTCTCTCACATTTTTGGCATCACCAGGTGAAGTGCTGGGGCTCAAGTTGTGGGCCCCAGGTTGGAGTTGACCTGTGGATGAGTCACAACCTAGCAGAATGTTTTGGTTTTCCTATTGGCTTCATGTTCCAGAGGCAGAACCTGGCCCACCTGTGTCTCTGTGGCTCCACCCTCACTCAAGTGATCATGGTTGGGGTGGTGGGTGAGGCTAGGATGATATTAACCAGGAGCCAATTAGTTAGAAGAGCTTCCTATTGGGTGTGGCTTCTGCTGGGGCTGGCTGCATCTTGCTGAGCTCTCATGGTGGTGTCCTTCCATGTGAAGGGCCACTGAGGAGCCATCTCTGTCTGTTGTGTCCAGCAGGTGATGCTGACACCACAGTGGGCAGCAGAGGAGCTGGGCCCACAGGAACCTATGGCAGGACTGTCTGAAAGAAGACTTCCGAGGGCATGTTGCTGAGTTCAGCATTGGCCTATGTGATCAGGCAACCGATGGCAGCATAAAATGATGATGGCTGAACCAGCACAACACCAGGTCTCTCACATCTAGTTAAATCTACATAGGGTAGATTTAGATTAGAAATTAAGAAGATATTTTTCATTCTGAGGGTGGTGAGACACTGGAACAGGTTGCCCAGGGAGATTGTGGATGCCCCAATGCTGGATGTGTTCAAGACTAGGTTGGATGGAATTTCAAGCAACCTGATCTAGTGGAAGGTGTCCTGCTCATGGCAGAGGGGTTGGAACTAAAGGATCTTTAAGGTCCCTTCCTACCCAAACCACTCTATGATTCTATGATCTCCCAGGTTTTCACATGTGTTGTCTTTCCTGGGTTCTACTCTGTCATCAAAATGTCAGTCTCCTGTTCAGTTGTTGTCTACACTCTTCCTTCAAAAGAAGTGAGATGTCACTTGTAAATTTGATGTAACCTGTTATTTCTTTGGCATGTTTCACCTTATCAGATACCTGTGTGTAGACTAACCTCTTCATATATAATAATAAAAAAACAGTACCTTACCTGGTGGAAGAATGCATAAGTGGCTAATGGTGAGCTCTGTTTCCAGTTAACTTCCAGGCCCCCTCTAGCATCCTCTCTGAACAAAATCCTACCCTCACCTGGCACAAGAACTAACTTTCATTGCAAGCCTATCTTGCTCAGAGCAGGGACAGCCTTCTGTACTTAATAACCACAAACACAGAAGCCTCAGTTCCTCTCTGCTAGGACACATAGCTTTTCAATATTACCATCCGACTGTTTCTCTCTTCTACAGTGATGTTCAGAGGCTCCAGTTAAAACCAAGACCCTGCTGCAGCAGCAATGCAATAACTGCACAGAAAATGCAAACACCTGTGAGATCCACTTCAGCCATACTTGGCTTATCTGGGAGCATGTCTCAGGAGATGCCACTTTTAGGTCTGACTGCGTTTAGACCAAGGAAAAATGCGGTAACCCTGAACATAGAGAGAGTTCAATCAAGCACCATCATTCTGGATTGGATTGAACTTTCTTCCAGGACCTTTTCTTGGACTGGTCTGTTATTTGGTGGATCGCTGTTCAGCTCAGGCACTGGGGGCATTCACAGTGGTATATGTGCTGAGTGTTTGCAGCCTCTGAAGCTGTGACTGGCACCTGGCTGGAGAGGAGCTGACAGCTCCTCACAGCAACTCCAGCAACACCACCAATAACAAATGATGGAGAGGAAGAAGCGTAACTTCAGTGTGGTGAAAAACGAAAACCTCATGAAGAATCAGGAAAAGTATGCAGAAGAACCTGATGCTTAATTATTTTGTTTGTTTAAAGGTTTGCTGTGGTTTTTTGCTACTCCTGTCCCACATGGGCTCAAATAATTTATTTGCTCCTTGTTCTGTCAGCAGAGTAACAATCTCTTAACGTCTGTTTCTGCTTTCCTTAAGTGAAAGTCTGTCCCCACATTAATCTCTTAAGTCACCCCCTGGGTTTCTTAATTATTTTCTTTGCAGTCCATATTGACAGGGTTACTGAAGAAAAGTACCAGTTGCTTATGGCCAGGGTAGCATGCCTGCATTTATTTAGATCCGAAAGCAAACAAGCAAAACTTAGAACAATTTGTGGCTTTGCAAACTTTTTCTGAACCTCTACAGCATTTATCACAGCCAACCCTGGCATCCTTCCTCCCATGTGGCTTGCTGCAGTGACTTGTCAAGGCTTGGATTAGGTTGTTAGCTCTTCAGGACTGAGGTGTAGCCTCAGTGATTTAATGACATTCACTGGGTCACATAGACCAGAACTATTTATGAAAAACTCCAGGAGTCCCCCTTCTTGTGATGAAAGTAATTAGGGATTCAGAATTTGCTTTCTGCTCTCATTCAGCCAGAATTCCCATCTGCATTGAGCACTCATGCTAGAAGGCATCAAATACATTAGCCTACTTGCAGAAAAGGATAGGGACAACAGTGAAGCAGGGGAAATCAAATAAGCAGCCAGGGAAAAGTTGTTTCTGGTATTCACCCAGGTCTGTGAAGACTCCTTTAAATAATTCCTTGGACAGTGTCAAAAGAGCTGAAGAAATATTTGGGCATATAATTCCTCCTGCTGCAAAGGCAGGAGGTAAAAGATTGATCCAAAGTCCCAGTGTGAGATAGTTCCTGCAGGAGGAACATGTTAGAATGACAGAGTTAGCCTCTTGATGGTCCCACAAAACTTTTGGAGTCTATAGTTTTCACTAGGTTTGCAGGGCAGATTTTGTGGCTGACTTTGGCAAAATACCAAAGTCAAAGTTACTGTCATGGTGTGACCAAATGCAAGTGGCTGACAGAGCACCAACAAAACAGAAATTACAAAGGTGTGTTTGCTAGAGTTTAAACAGAAATGAAGCCAGATTTTAATTGCTGGCGGTAGAACCAGAGCAGGTTGCATGTATGTGAACAGTGATTCTGTCCATCTAAATGATATAGATGTCAGTACAGCATTTGTGGTGGGAGCCACAGATGAGAGACTATTAATTACACTGAAGAAGTAAAAAAGGAACCCTATTCCAAGTTTATTCTACAGCAAAATTGCCACCCATAAAAATGGCATATTTTAACGACCAAGACCAGGTCTGTCCTGCAGCAGGGGCTAAGCAGGGCACATTGGGTCTTTAGAACCTCTGCATGCACAGGGTGCAGTGGGTGTATTTTACCTTGGAGGATGTTTTGAAAGGCTGCTCCCTTCCTCTCACTCTCTCCTCTTTCTGCTCACATCCAGAGTAGGAGTCTGCAGTATTGACTGCTCAATGCAGAATATAATTGCCATAGTAGAGAGGGCTGCCACAGAGGAACAGCTGACCATGCTTTGATGGGGCAGAGCTTGGAGAGGTTCTGGGACAGCAAAGGTACAGAGGGACTTTCATACAAAGAACTACTGAGTAAGGGTCTCTTTCTATCTGAAAAGCAGGTGACTGGCAGAGGACAACCTGTAGGTCTCTAAACTCATGTGCAGAACTGTGTGGCTGAATAAGGACCTACTTGACAGTTCTCAACATAAGAATGAGGAGGCATTCAATGAAATGGATGCCAGGTTCCACACCAGCAAAGCAGCAACTGACTTTTTGCCTAGCATGTAGGCTGGCTGCAGAGCACCTCAGCACCAGATATTATAGATACTGAAAGGTCTGCAGATGAAGACAGCTCGGTCAAAGAGTGAGCCTGAGATTAGAAATATCATAGGAAAAATGTCTTCCTACCCTTAAGGAGTAGGAAGCAGGGAAAGTGTGCAGGGGAAATATGATACATACTTATCCTGGTCTTATTAATTTCCTGGAGAGCCCTGATATCAGGCTACATAGACCTTTTGTCTGATGCAGTAAGGTAGTTTTATGTTTTATACAGACTCATGTGTGTATGTGTATAGAAAAGAGTCCTGGTTTGAGTTAGAACGGAACTAATTTGATCTCCTTCTATGATCAGGTGACCCGCTTAGTGGCTGAGGGAAAAGTAGTGGATGTTGTC
>VZZY01002098.1:0-27645 GCA_013400335.1 Eurystomus gularis
CTGGAGGTGTTAAAAAAACAAGTCGAAGTGGAATTTTGGGATATGGTCTAGTGGTCAGGGAGATGTTGGGATGAAGGTTGGATTAGATGATACTAGAAGTCTTTTCCAACCTAAACGATTCTATGATTCTGTAAGTAAAACTGACCCTGTCCTGCATCTCAACATGGAAAATACTCAGTTAAAACAACTGGAGATTCAGCCCATGGAAGGGCTTCAGTTTCTGAATTGAAAATGGAGGCTGAGCCTTGGTAAGGTTAAATTAGACACAAAAATAATGAAAGAACACTTTCAAACTCAATCCCGGTCTTTGGCTTCCATGTGATACTCAGCATAAATCAGGTCACTTATTTAGGAGCTGACAGATTTTTTGAATGTCTCTAATTTTTATGTAATTAAGGTTCTGATTACTGGTTTGTTTGTCATTTTATTCAAAGAGTTTTATGAAGACCCTTGTAACTTTAGACCTATTGAAATTTTAAAATATATAAGAGATGTTAATCTGTTATCACCGCCTAGATATTTGTACATACAGGCTAAGATAGACTAGCAAGAGAAAAAAAATGCTTTTAGTCCATCTAACTGATGGATTTTCTAGTGAGGTATTTTGAAAGACATCACAGTTTTAAACACCGCTATGTCAGCAAAAGTTTCATGCACAAATCTGAGCTAAACCAAAGAATAAGCACAAGTTGACCACCAAGTGCATCCAGCTCTCACTGTTCCCATTAGCTAGAACATTCACACAATATCACCTTAGCCAGACTTTTTGGAAATCCAAAAGAAACTCCTAAATAACTCTTTTAATCTGCCTATTTGTAGTTGGCTAATCTAGCTGTGCCACAACCTGTCAAAAGCTTTGTGTGCTGGTCCAGTTAGGCAGCTGCTAAAATATAGGTCCAATTTTATCTTTTTAAGGCATTCCCCTAGGCTTCTTACATTTGTTTTCACCTTCTTTTTCTTTATAGCATTCTTACAGTACCATCCAGATGGTAAAGAAATGCTCAGCCGTATTTACATAAATACAGTTTCAGACACCAGAGAGTTAGAGAACACATTGCAGGGAAAGTAATGAAGACAAACCTAGCAGCTTTCAGGTGAGCGCAATCTGACAATATTGCAGCCTCTTTTTGTCTATTTATAATACAGTCTACAAAATAATGATATAATAGATTATAATATTATGCAAAAAAAACTTCCTAATACCTAACCTTTTAATCTGGAAACACTGAAAAGCGCTTAGGAAAAAAGAAATATGAAAGCAGCAGCCTATAGACTAGCACAGATCGGTACATTTCCATTTATGTTTATGCAGTCAGCCATTTATGTCAGGTGAGAAACTGGGCCCTCTGTGGAGTTCAAACCACAACACTGGGTGCCAGGCAGATCCTTCACTGCTGTACACATCACCTGTTTATTCGGCCCCATCCAGCACAGAAGAAATACCTTAATTTACTGGTGTTTCACTTTGCACCCTCCACAATAGTGCAAATTAAAAGAAAAGAGAGAAGGCAGTAAGGATCCAGTATGTTCTACTACCAAAATGAGCTCTGGGTTAGTTTGGATCTCATAATTAGCCTCTCAGTGTGGAATATTTTAGGAAAATGTGGCTCAAAATTACGCCTGGCACAGTTCCATTTACTTCCTGAGAGATTAATTTAGCTCTTTTATTGTTTATGCTGTTTCACATGTTGCACATAGGTATCAGCATAAGTCAGGAACAGAGACAAAAATCATTGACTGTGTTTACCTAGATCCTTATGTATGCCCTAATTGAATCACAAGCAAAAATGATTGTATGAACCAAATTTATCCAAAATTGTTAGTCTGATTTCAAACCAGCATTGAGAGGAGAGGCAAGCCTACATTATTCTGACCAAACAATATAGCTTGATGGCTCGTCTCAGTGTCTAATGAACTAACGTTTGCATAATGCATGAAGTCCAATTTAGGAAAACTGAAACTGCTTTGCCTTAAAGATGGCCAGATGTTTAGTAAGCATGTGATCAAGTGACAATTTCACCCAGAGAAATGAAGACCAAGACTGAGGAAAGTAAGTAATATAAGAGAGAATTTTTAATTTCCATTTGCAGCAGGAAATACCTGCAAACAGCTTGGTGATCTCAATTCTTCAATTATAAAACACAGTAAAATTAGTAACTGACATCATTAGACAAAAAGATTTTTTATTACAACATAATATTCTCTACAAACTGAAAGAATAAGGCCATACTTTTCTACAGTTCACAATTTTGATTGCCTTGTAATTCAACCTCAATCTACAGGCCTTCTAGGTAACGAAAAAAACATACTGTGCAAACTGCAGTAAATATACCTCGGGGAAATATCCACCTTGAAAGCACAGAACCATCGGAGTCTGATACATGGAGTGCATGCAAGCAGATGGCAGATATTTCTTTGTCTCAGTTAGCCCACACATTTTACCAAACATGAACAATCTGCCAAAGTTCACTATCCCTTGAGTCTGCTAGCTACTGTTTCCAAGATGGATTTTCAGAGGCAAGGTCTGAAAACAAAGGTAATTTATTCTTATTGGGTAAACAATACAGGTGGGAAAAAAAAATCACAAAATCTTGGGCACACATGCCCTTTTTCTGATCTGAGAGAGGCACTGCAAACTTCAAGCCTGTTGAGATGAATATCTTGGGTGGGAAAATAAGTTACATTAATCAAAGGACAATCAAGATAGAGGTTAGTATGTAAAACTGAATCAGAAGGTGCAACAGGCATGAAAGGTGACAAGCAGCTACCACTTGCAAAGGTTATCAGGAGCATAAGCTGCACAGAGACATAAAACCCATGCCACTGAAGAGCTTGTGCTTTTCCACTTTCAACACAATTATGAAATTTTGTTTGCAGGGTTCTTCTTTTGAAGGTTTTAGTAATCTCACTCAAAGATAAGGACCAGGAGGTCTGAAACAGCATGGCTGTCTTAGGAAATGTTCTCAAAATAGCAGCCAACCATTTTCGTCTTTCCTCCTCTGCTACAACTCACTGGGATGCATCATATTTGCTCTGCTTCTCCCATACAGTCTTCACAGAAACTTTTGGTTTCATAGAGGAATATTAATACAGAAGCAGATTATATGACAGTGTAATCATCACTTTGTCTATGTCTAACATGATGAAGTGCCTGCATGACTAAGGGTTTCCCCATTTTTCCAAATATACCTTCTTTATAACAGCTGGCCTAATTTCCTTCCTTGAAACTTTGCTTTTTAAAATCTCAAATCAAAACAAGTACAACAATCCTCTTATTAAAACATTTTAATTTTTTTAAGACTAGAATCCCTATGGAAGAATACTGACAGAAAATACCAAAAATTATACAGATTTCTTCTAAATGTCTAATCCCACCTATATAAAATATTCATTATCTATGCAAGGAAAATATCAGTGTAACTCACACTGATAAAAGTATTTAACTAACATTGACATTTATGGTAAGTCAGGCACTGTAAGAAAGAACTTGACACCTTCAAATCCTTGTGAACACGGCCCTAATTTTGTCAAATTGTGTATGAGAATTACAACAGGTTACTATAGCTAGGTATTTAATACCTCCCATTACTAAGTTCCTTAAGGATATTTGAAAATTGTTCCCCCTGAAAAACACGCCAAAGCAAGTCAGAGAAAGCAAGAATTAGTTATTCCTGCTCCCAAGTCTCCGAAGGAATGCAGTTTCATAGATACACAGCTAGGTGAGCACACACAGGTAGCCTCAGAGTATGCACAGTAAACAGTCTGAAAGGAAGGTAGAAGTTTCTTTGCTTTAAGAATCTCACAACAGCATTGAGAACTTCATCTCGTAGACCACTGAACAGCTTTCTTTTCTTTATCATTTAATACTTAACCACCACCCCCCACACACACACACTTAGTAAAATCATTATATTAACATTAAAATGTTTGTTGCTATATTTAATGGAGTCACTCTACCTCACTGTAATATCTAAGATGTTTAACTAAAACACATCCAAAACTATATGGTCAAAATTGTCTGCTTCTGTGTAGTATGCAAAAAGCTAATAATAGTTACAAAAACATATTCCCCTCACTAAACGTCTTCAGCATTCAAGGGCTGCAAATGTCATTTGTGGAAGTAGGAAAAGAGACACAAGTTTCTGGAGGGCAGAACAGTTTTAAGGGTTGAAAGCAGCTTGCCTAACAAAATACGTAGGAGAACGACCTGTATCTTAAAAATCTAACAAAAAGCAGATGCACAAGAAGACGGGGTGGAGACAGCTTTGAGGAAGAAATCTACAAAAACATATGAATTACCTGGAATATCATCTTTTTTGACCACATAAAAGTCTCTTTTCAGTTATTTAAAAGGAGACAAGCATATGATGTTAACAAAAGCATGGGTTGTTGGGATACAGATACATCCCTGCAATCTGTAGATTTTTTTAACCGCAGAAGATGAGCATTTCTTTTTATTCTTCACTTATGTGTAGTCACTCAGTAGAAATACCGTATCTGCACCAGTAAAAGCATGTCTGAGAGTACCTAAGAGCCAAGGGACACCATGTTCACTAAAAAAGCTTGAAGGGAAATGAGATCCAATTCTCTAAATCTTCTTTTTCAGCAATGAGACAATAAAGGAAATTATGTCCAATTAGACTGATGACAAGCTCTCATGTGGAAAGAAATTAAGGTATGTATGTGGGTTCTTCTGGGTTTTATTCATTATAAGAATGGTATGAAAAATGAAGCACATGTTTCTGACATTTAAATGACACTGAGGAATAGTGTTCATTCTTTAGCAACCAAAAAACCTTACAGAAACTTGAAGACTCCTCTGTGATCTGATTAGGGATTATATGTATTGTATTCAGATGTTCACACTGTATTGAGATGTTCCTTCCTAACTACAAAAACATTTATAATGCCACTGGAATCACTCTATGGATGATCTGATGGCTGGGTCTGCATTCCCAAAACTTTATACCATGACATTTTACAATAAATTGTCACTACAACTGCTTTATTTTTCAGGGAACCAAGCAGCAACATTCATTTGCTTCTTGGGTAAATCTATCACTGAAAGAACTAAAGAAGACCAAACTCTCAAAGCCATGGTTTAAATTATGTCAATATCATGCAGGAATCCAATAAACAGGTCAACACAGAAGTAATTACTCTTTCATGGAGCAATCATGCAAAGCTCAAACTCTAAAAGAAAGTTGGTAAATGCTCAACCACTCAAAATCTAAACTGATATAGTCAAAAAGACCCTCAATTTACCCTAAAGTAATTCAATATCCTTTGCAGCAATTTAGGCACAGTTTTTCTAAATTAACTTTCTCAAATATTGGCATTAAAGTTAATCTACGTAGCACTGGACAAACAAGGAAGGGAACTGTTACTTTATAAAAGAACTGTAACAGTGTGTGCCCTCACTCTAAAGCCCAGGACCTGCAGGCCCAAGAATCTCGTTATTGAAGTGGGAGAAATCAAGCACAAGAACTGGCATCAGGTTGGAAAGTAGGAGTTTTTTCCACACTGTGTACAAAGACCAATTCATTCCCTCAAAGACGAGGTACCTGTTAAATACTGTAGCACTGTTCAGTTATGGAAAAAACATTCAATCCAGCTGTTCTTCAGATCTTTTTTCAATGCCCGTTCCTGAGAAGATAAGACATTTCATTCTCCTGTATTACTGAAAGTAAATTGCTCATTTGTTAGGCTCCTTTTGAGACAACGCTATGGCTAACTCATCCATATTTGAAAATCTGCTTGAACTCTGATAAGACAGACCAGCGGACTAAACATCAGTCCATCATCAAAGACTTGTGACAGAAACTATCATTTCTGCAAGAAGCAAACTGGATTTCCTGCCAATGTAGTAAGCTATAGCAGTAAGTATTTCACTGCTACGCTAGTCCATCCCGCTGCATCTCAGACAAGTGCAGCCTTTATCCAAGCGTCTATCAGCTAGGTCCTATTTTAGTTACACAAAGCAGGGCTCTAGAGGAGACCAAAAGTAGATGCTGCCAAAATGATACATAAAGAAAACTCAATCCATGCTCATTTTTTTCTGCTCCAGCTTCCTCCTTTTCACTCTGTTTCACTTTTGAGATTATATTAGACTTTCACAAACTCTGTGGTGAAATAGGTCATAAATAGATGCAAGTTTCATCTTATTACTACTACCTCCCAGAAACATTTCCATAGCAAGGCACTGATATTGCCAGAGTTTGGAGCAACAAGAATGACACTGTGTATGAGGTGATTTTTATTTATCAGCAGAAATACATACAGCTTTAAAGTTTTCTATAACTCATACCTTTTTTATCATGAATGATCCACACTTCATGACAGCATATAAATATGCTCTAGAAACAATAATAGCAACTTGATCGTAATGTAGCAAAATGTGTAAGTGTATGATTGCAGATTACACGAAATTAAGCAGGAGGGTCGATCTGCTTGAGGGTAGGAAGCCCTGCAAAGGGATCTGGACAGGCTGGAGCGATGGGCTGAGACCAATTGTATGAGGTTTAACAAAGCCAAGTGCCGGGTCCTGCACTTCGGTCATAACAACCCCCAGCAACACTACAGGCTTAGGGCAGTGGAGCTGGAAAACTGCCTGGTGGAAAAGGACCTGGGGGTGCTGATGGACAGCCGGCTGAACATGAGCCAGCAGTGTGCCCAGGTGACCAAGAAGGCCAACAGCATCCTGGCCTGTATCAGAAATGGTGTGACAAGCAGGAGTAGGGAGGTGATCATGCCCCTGTACTTCTGAGACCGCACCTTAAGTACTGTGTCCAGTTTTCAGTGCCACAGTACAAGAAGGACATTGAGGTGCTGGAGTGGGTCCAGAGAAGGGCAACGTAGCTGGTGAGGGATCTGGAGAACATATTGTATGAGGAGTGCCTGAAGGAACTGAGATTGTTTAGTGTGGAGAAGAGGAGGCTGAGGGGAGACCTTATTGCTCTCTACAACTACCTAAAAGGACGTTGTAGTGAGGCTCGTGTTGATCTCTTCTCCCAAGTAACTAATGAAAGGACAAGAGGTAATGGCCTCAAGTTGCACCACGGGAGGTTTAGATTGGATATCAGGAAGGAGTTCTTCACTGAAAGAGTAATTAGACATTGGAACAGGCCACCCAGGAAGGTTGCAGAGTCATCACGCCTGGAGGCGTTCAAAAAACGGGTAGATGTGGCGCTTCAAGATGTGGTCTAGGGGTTAGGGAGATGTTTGAAGAAGGTTGGACTAGGTGATCCTAGAGGTCTTTTCCAACCTGAATGATTCTGTGAGTCTATGATTAATATCTTGGTCCTCATAAATTAACAGATCCACTAAATTTAATCCAGGGCTTGAGTGTTCTCTCAGGTCACAGAGAAACAAAGAAGCTTATAAATTTGCAAGGAAAAATACAAACATCCCAAGGCACTCCATTATTTTAGAGATGATCTGAACTCATCAACTGGCAAACTCACCCCTCAAAAATAACAGAAGTCACCTCTCTACACTTTATTGTGTTACAATACAGATTTTGCTCTATAAATAGATTAGTTAAGACAGTGAGATACAGTTAGAAAAAAACACTCCAAGTTAACAATGAACAACAGGGTATCAGGCTTGTTCTGAAATAGCATCTTGCATTGTCTTTGAGAAGAAGGCAGTAGAGGAAACAATTGGGGCTACACAGTGGGGTGAAAAACAAATGAAATCTGAATTTAAATTAGCTTTGCCTTATTATAGAAAGATTCACCAGGTTATGGTTCTATAATTGCATATGCTGCAATAACAGTTTTAACTATCAAGTAAACAGACATAAAGACTAGAAACATGCAAGACAATCAGACTTAATTGTAAGGCCTGAATAATATTTTACACAAGTCTCCATGTCAAGACTATTCTTTTAAATACCTATCAGGTCTAGTGGAGAAGCAAAATGAGCATGTGGGGACTTTGAAACTGAAGTTCAAAGAAGTCTATCAATACATTAAGAGGCAAAGGAGAGTAAAGATTGCTTTTAATCTACAACACTTAACTGAACAAAAGGGAAATACAGTATCCACAAAGATAGACAACATAGCCTATAGAGTGTACATAGAAGAATGAACTGATGAAATGCACAAAAGAAATGCTCTATGAATCACCTTTTCAGATTACCTAAGAATAAAGAGATGAAAATATATCCAGCAAATAACCAATTAACAGTTTTATGAACAGGTAGGTTACGGTTTATAAGCTTCTTTCTCACACTGTCTTTTCAACATACTTCTTATACAGATGCATTAAAATGATATTCCATTTACTAGAACCCTACAGGCGTCAAATTCTTCTTCACCAGCAAATTGTGTTGCAGCCTCAGATTCCTGTAGCTACTCAGTTAAGACTATACATGTGTACACACAAATGCACAGCTTTTTATGCTATTGAGATATAATAGTCTAGGTAATATCACTGTGTTTACATTTCTGTCTCACAAAACTTCTTCTAAGGGATTTTTTCCCCCATCATTTACATCTTTGCATATTGACATGATCTCTATCCTTTTCCTGTTTTTTTATGCATAAGTCAGTACTGCTTATCTGTTGAAAATCAGACTACAGTAAGCCACATTAAGATCCAAGATTTATAAAGCAACTTACAAACCTTTGACAAGAACTGGATTGTTGACAAAAATTGGAACATGGATTTTAATGCAAAAGCAAATGCTTCCTGGACAAAATTTTGAATGGGAAGTGTTAAAAAAAAAAGAAGACACCAAGATACTAACTCAGAATATCCCTAACATCACTGGAAGCATATTCATTATGATTACAGATATAACAAAGTTTTTAAATAAAGAAAAGGTTGACATAAAGTCTCATGATAAATATCGAGCATCCTAGAAGTCAGGGTCTCTAATGAAATTGTAACATGAAATAGCAATTTGCAGATTTCTGTAACTTACTTTACAAAGAGATTAAAACCAAGATGAAAGGATACAATACACACACAGAAAGATTTAATTTGCCTCAGTATCACTTTTAAATCAACCAGTTTATGTTTCTTTTAAATCACTCCAAGCTCACATCCTATTACATTTCTGATAAAGGACAGGCATCAAGATATTTATAAAATAGACAGCTTTTATCTGTTAAAAAGACAGCCTAAAATTTTTGAATGGGTATTCAAACATCTCAGAGTTTTAAATTTCAAAATACTCTTGTCTAGTATCAATCATTTACTCCATTTCATAACATCATGTCATAGCTCAAAATGCTGAAATTATTTTCTCCTTCAAAGCCACTGCCATTTAATACTACCTCCTAGTATCACTCTGTTCATTATTCATTCTTCTTTTACCTATTTATTCTTACACAATTCTTATTTCTTCCTACTTAACATTAGATTTTTTTAGACTGTGCCCCAAAGAAATCTTCCATGTCACAGACAAAGTGTCACCACTATCTATCCAGAAAACAAGTTTCTATTGTCATCATAAAGATGTTATAAAAGTGAGTCTCTAATAGACAAGCACCTATATTACTTCCTCAGAATCACTCTAGTTTTTTTTCTGGAAATCTTCAGGTTCTAAACAGATACTTCTGACAGCAAGTAGGAACTGAATCACTGTAAGGCCCTTCAGAGAAGCGGCATAAACCCTCTGCAAACAGTCGAATTCAGGGTCAGCCTTGTATTCCTATGGATTACACCATCTTTGTCACAGACAGCATTACCTTTCCCTTGACTGCAAGCCTTTTTGAAGGGATCCCTAACACTTCTTCCCCTTGTGGCACTTCCAGTCTCAGCCTAAAGGATTTATTTTTCCTCTGGGCCACAAGTATTCACGTGCCATTCATCTGAGCTTATCGTTGCTGTAGGTAGGTGTCTGACAGAAACTGGTTTTTTCTTGACTGTTAAAAAATAAGATATCAATATTCATACTTAAGTCTAATCATAATTACAACAAGGTTATTGACATCTGAAAAGCTTTGCTCTACAAAATTGGCCTGAACATTCAACTGAACACTCATTGAATAGATAAAGAAAATTATTTTACTTTCTAAGTTTCACCCACAGGCTGAAAAGCACTGATGAGAAAATATACCTGCAGAGTCTGATCTCTAGAGAAGCTCCACATGATTTTTCCTCAGAAGTGCTGCAGATTAAGAAAAAAGTGATAGAGCTAAGTGCTAAGTTTGGAAGAACACAGCAGGGAAGTCCTCCTTGTACGTGTTGATGATTTAACTCTTGAAATAGAAGAAATGGAAATCAATGTAATCATCTTTCTTTTTGCTCAATCAACTAACATCTTGCCAAGTTGCCTTGACAGAATAGCTCCACTTTCAATAATAATTTAGAAGAGAAAAAGCTAAAAGTTCCTGTCCTGCCGAGAAATATAGCATATGTAGATTCTAGCAACAATACTCTTTTTTTTTCTCCCAGAATACTAATCTAAATTCTGTACATGATTTTCACACATACGCTTCTCCATTTGAGAATTCAGTTATATGACAGGAATCGGACTGAAGATGGTTCCTTCCTTCCTCTTCCTCTGCCACAGGTAATTTCCATGTACTGTTTCTCTTTAGCTGTTTGTGTACCCATGCTCCAGCAGTTCCCAAAATATATAAAAAATTGCTTACTTAAAAATAAATAAATTATTTTGTTAATTTATATTTTTAATTCCAAAAGGTGTTTTTTTGTTTTTTTTTTTTTCCAGTAGAGTGTTAAAGAGCTAATGCTGCAGTCAAACAGCTGAAATGACACAAGCAGGGGGAAAAGTAGCTCCTCAATCAGTTCTGCCACTAGAGAGACAAGTTAGCATACAGCACCATAGCTTGTAGTTTTGTGAGGAAGACTTCCTATCTTCATTGTAAATTTGAGACTACGAACTCATTTCCACCCTCATGTAAGTTTGAACAAACTCCAAAGTAACAGAGCAGAAATGGAGCTTTTGAATAGAAGTTTGCTACATTCAAGTGCTTAATGTTAATCTCTTATATTGATAATTAGATTTGAGAATAGAAGTAAAACTCAGAAGTGCTTAGCTAGTTCAGATTCAGTTTCAGTGGGATACACTGTCCACAAGCATATCTGAAACAAGGTCCATTTCTATCCAAAAGTTTAAATATAGTTTTAAGCAGACTTGAGCCCTAAAAACTTTACGTACCCGCATTTTTTGTTTCATCAATGTTTTATTTATTGTCCTACTCTTACAGATTACAAGTAGTTTTTTTCATCTGTAACAAAGAAATATCTATAGGCCATACATTCATTAACTAACCTAATAAGACCATCTATTATCTCAGAGATACAGCATGCATTTTTAAAATTGCTGTCTTGGTGCATCTTTCCACCTTGGTGCCGTAATATCCTGAACTCCAAGTTAAAGGATAAGCAAACTAGTAATCTCTTGACTGTGCCACAATAATCTTCTAAGAACTACTGGCTCCTTCTATTATTTTTTTTTTCTTCTTCCTACCTAAAGTGGTTCCAATGAAATGCTTTCTTAATTATTGTTCCACATACATTTCCAGCATCCCAAAATGCTACTTACAAGCTAATTCAGAGGGGAAAAGAACAAAAAGACTTTGAAAAGTAAGCATCCTCACCACTGTCCCCTTTGCTTTTGAACAGAGTACCTATTCCTAGAGTACACATAAATGCAAGCCAGAGGACCATAAGCAGAATAGATCTTCCGATATATCATTCCCTGGACAAGTCATTTTGGTATGCAGTCATGGAAGGGCAAGATAATTAGCTATTTATTAGTTCGAGAATGGAGTGGGTTCTCCCATTACTTGATGTTCAGTGCTTCACATGAAATATGACCAATACATTTCACACTCTTTGAATATGTGGCCAAGTTGTTCCAAGCACATAATTTGCTCTGTCATTACTTGCCAGATTTCCCATTGCCAGGGGGCATAGGAGTCTCTGACCACCCAGTATTTGACACGCTGCAATAATTTACATTCTCTTGTATACAAAGGCAAAATCAAACAATCAGGCTGAATGACCACCTTTCAAATTCAGGAGCTTTTGTTCTAAAATTACAAAACATACATGCAGTGCATTTATTGATTCTTATATGACCATTGTACACAGCAGCCTTTGAATGTCATTGTGAGCAAGAGAAAGTCATTGCTTTGAAGAGGTTAGTGTAAGAGCTTTAAGTAAATTAAGATATTAACAAGTCCTCCATTTCCAAGTTATAGTAAGAAAAAATCCAGTCTTTACAAAGACAAACATTGTGCTGAATTCAAACTTGAAGTTGCAAAAGCCGTCACAGTAGCCCATAGTTACATAAGCATCCAGGTTGCTTTCTAAATCTGAATGTGTTGCTGCAGAACTGAGGAATCTTATGGAGTTAAGACCACAACAACTGACCAACTGCTATGTTTTGCTAGATTAACTATTGTCACACTACCACACAGAATCTTTCAGTTTCTCCTGCCCTTACACATGCAGTACAGCTATGTATAACTTCTTCAAAATGGTACTTTAAAGGTAAAGATTGCTGATAACTCAGTGAAATAAAAGTAACCACTGAAAAGATGATGAATTTCAAATAAATATACTGACAGTATGTGAGGACTCCCACTAACTCCACATGATGAAGCTCTGTATATTCAATTGACTCTTGAGACATCAATTCAAGAATTTTCTTGACAATAGCTTTGCTTCATACTTATTTTTCCCTAAGATGGCTATTTTACCATTTAAGATCTACAAGCATTTTGTGGCAGACAGCACAGAGCATAATATTGCTTGTAGGTCTGCTCTTCTTTTGAAGAGACACAAAAGAGTCATATGAAAAACAGAGCTATAACTGAAAACAGAACTAAATCAGCAATCAAAACAACTTATCCCAGTGGTATTTGTTGTCTTTCTCAAAAGCTAGTATTGATGCCGTTAGCAAGTCACTTACCATATTTATTGATGATACAGGACCAATGCTGTTGACATAAATGTCAACATCAATAACTGTTGGTTTTACTGTGGAGAAAAAAAAAAATGTATTAATATTATTTTGCAGAAAACATAAGTAATCACTTTAAATATTTTCTTCATCAGTAACTGTAAGGTCTACTCTTCAGGTAGGATTCCTGAGAAATATGGATAATGCATTTTTCAGGAAGACAAGGTTCTTTTCCTCCTACCCAACCAAAATTGCTGTAAATTACAGCCTGTACCACTTTATCATCATGATCCCCATTTATCTCAGCAGTAATTTGTTAAAGAAACTTCCAGTGCTAAGCACAGTAGCTCAAAGTCAAAACCTAAGATGACTGACATGAAACTTGAAATACTGCAGCATATCACTTTTTCCTATTACCTCAACACGCAGGCCCTTTAGCATGTTTGGTCCACGCCAAAAAATCTTTGCAGAATTTCTCATCTCATCAGCCCTGAAATCATCCTAACTTAGAGTAAAACCACTGTGAAATCCATTTAGCTGAACCTAAGCAGCTGTTCTCTTTTCAATCTAGACTCATTCCCTTCAGCCCATGTTCCCTTTGCATTCATTCATCCAAAGGTATTTGAATTTGGTTTAGTCAACGCAAGTTTCTCACAAGATCTTCCATGTTTTCAATTTTCCAGGATTTAATATGCCAAGACAAGTTCTGTATTCCTTTATTTAGCTGAGGCCGCTAGGATTTCTCTTCCTTCTAGCATCTTTGGTGTCAGTGTACCTGAACGTTATTCAGATAGCTCTTACTGGTGGCATAGCCTAACTTTAAAATAATGCCACTCTTAATACTGAAAGGCACGTTGTTTTTTTTTTCACTTATACTGCTCTCCTTCCGACCCCACAGGGTATATACCAACCTCTAAATTGAGACCTAAATTGGTATTTTACTTTCTCCAGGATTATCTGATCCCAAACTAAGTACAAATCCTGTTCTAACCTGCATTGTCAGAACTGAGGCAAACTTGTCCCTAGTAGGCCAGCAGCTTCTGTTAGATGTCTCCCTTTCCCATAGAGGCACCTTCCTCTCTCTATGGTCTTCAAAAGTCTCCACAGAGTAATTCAAACCACTGAAGTTTGGAAACTATTCTGAACTCAGGACTTTTTTGCACTAATCCCCAAGCCCCCTGGAATGAGGAAATGCAGCTACATCAGCCACTCAAAACTCAGAGAGCTTTCCCCTGGGAAGCTGTTGAGCAGAGAAGTGAGGAACAGTTAAATACCATGATTCTGTGGGAAGCTTATCTTGGGTGGGTAACGGTTAGTTTATCTAAAGCTTAAGAAGCCATCTGGCTCAAAAGCTAGACAGGAATCGTCACATGTAAATATGAGTAATTTTTGCCCACATACCCCAAATTTCAGACTAACAATGAGATGCTGAGTAGTTTTGAAGTACCTGAATGGTTAGGTGGTTCTGAAAAAAAATAGGCAGGCTGGCTTGTCATGTAAGACTTTGGTATGCACATATCATTAGGAAGACTAGATCTAATGTTGCAAAACCAGAGATCAAAGTGGGTACAAATACTGGTTAAAGATGATAACCATTCTCTCCAATTCATTAAGTACCACACACTTCTTTGACTGCATATGGTCAGAACATCCAGGATTATTTAAGTTCATGGTTTCAAATTGTCTGAAGTACTTGCTTATAAACTTGGATCTTCCCTTCAGCAAAAGAAAATCTGAACTCAGCTGAACAAGCACAACTGATTAATGCAATTCTAATTGTATCCAGCTAATAACTAAATAGGAGTCTAGCAGCTTCTGGTAATGAGACTTGCCTCAAAATGCAGTAATAAATGTCATTACATAGGAATTGGTAATAGCGGGGAACTACAGCTAGCTCTTTTACCAAGATAGCATACGTGGAATAAAGGACTCTGATCTTTTTAGGGTTTATGTACATATCTAGCTGGAAGTCAAACACTAAGGAGTTCTGGTGAACATTAATGGGACTGGACATAGTCATGCAAATTGGCATGCAATTGAATCTTGGCAGGATCAGGGACAAAGTTCAGGACCAGAACATAGTGCTTGGAATCCATTTTTGTTTAGTCATTGCAGTTAAGTATATAAATAGACTATCTCCTGAATGTGCTGGGCCAAATTCTCTTCCAGTGTAAAAAAAAAATGGGGCATTTCTTATTAATACTAAAGAGAACTTGGTCTTACCCACAGTAAAGGTCTAACCTTGAACCAGGAGAAAACTAAGCACCCACTTAGGTCAAAATAAAGCAGCATCTAGCCTCAGATATTCCCAGTGAAATTCAAATTAAAAATTTAAAAATAAGTAAAAATAAAAAAAAATATGTAAGCTATTATATCACTGTAACAACAAAAAAGACTGAAAGTTTGTTTGAATGATATTTTGTTTTCCTAGGCAGAGGTGGAAAATACAATTGTAATATAATTGCATGGCAAATATATGTTCAGCTTTTGAAAGAAAAAACAGAAGAGTATAGTTCTTGTTGCATGTGTTCCGTCATGTATATAAACAGATATAAACTGGGAGAACCATCAGGTATAAATTTTAGATTTCTTATCAAAGGATTTTAATTCAAAATACCAACCACAATAAGGCAAAGATTTTAAGATTACTTCATCCAAAATGCATTAAGAAAAATAAAATGAGTCTTAAAATTATCATGTCTTATTAGAAAGAACCCACCCTCTACCAGTCTTCAAAATAAATAGAGTCTCATGGAAAGACATCAATAGTTACATTTCAAGGCCTGCTCAGTTTTCCTCTACACTACATGCATTTGTGAACACTCAGTTCATGGAGTGATTTAAACCATACGTGGAGTTGTTGAGCCGCAAGTGGAGCCTTTCTTCTTGCACTAAGAAAGTCCTCACAGTCTTGTTGATTGAACAACTGAAGTGTTAGTAACTCACCAAAAACCTGCAATAAGATTACAAATGGATACTCGGCTCCAGTATTCTTTTGGTAGCCACATCAGCCCAAAATAATTCCAAAGAACTGTCAGAAACTTAGAAAAATTACTGGCAGAACCATGTGTATAGGCCATGCAGGAAAGTAAATAAAGGCTGTCAACAAATGTACCAACTTTCTCAAAGTTCTTTGAAATATTCTTTACTATATGGTAGTTAACTTTCCTTACAAGACAATGTAAGCACATTCAAGTAACTGCAGTGTTATGATGCTACACAGTGCTACATAAGGTTAGCTAACTGCTTATCACAATCATTTAATCTTCAAGCATGTTGGCTGGAATTGAAGAGGGGATTTATCAAACCAATCAAAATATCTGCAAACAAAACTAAGGTCATGCCAGTATTTAGCTAACAGTCCCCATCTGATCCAGATGGGGTATCTATTTGAGTATCTATTTGGACTAATACTCCAGTCAGCCTTGCGACTATCACATTGCAAAGACACATCAGAGTGAAATTTATCTACAAATTTTAGGCAGTTCAAAAGACACCTATCCACAAGAGTGGTCAATTCAATACTGCCTGCAAATCTCACTTAGGAAGCCAGGTGAACACTTAGACAGTTAGTGTAAAGCTAGGCCAGGTACGTCTGGACAACAAAACACAGCAACAGCTAGAATCATAGAATCATAGAATGGCCTAGGTTGGAAGGGACCTTAGAGATCATTTAATCCAACCTCCCTGTCATGGGCAGGGACACCTCTCAACTAGATCAGGCTACTGAAGGCTCTGTCCAACCTGGCCTTGAACACATCCAGGGAGGGGGCAGCCACAACATCTCTGGGCAATTTATTCCAAAGTCTTGCCACCTTCGTACTGAAGAATTTCTTCCTAAGATCTAATCTAAATCTATTCTCCTTCAACTTATACCCATTACTCCTTGTCCTATCAGTGGACGCTCTTGTAAAAAGTTCCTCCGCAGCCTTCCTGTTGGTTCCCTTCAGGTATTGGAAGGCAGCTATTAGGTCCCCCCGAAGTCTTCTCTTTTCAAGACTGAACAACCCCAGCTCCCGCAGCCTGTCCTCGTAGCAAAGGTGCTCCAGCCCTTGGATCATCTTTGTGGCCCTCTTCTGAACACGCTCCAACAGATCTATGTCTCTCTTCTGGTGGGGACACCAGAACTGGATGCAGTATTCGAGGTGGGGTCTCACAAGAGCAGAGTAAAGGGGGAGAATCACCTCTCTTGACCTGATCACAAATACTCATGCAGGCAAACTACAGGATTTGTGTTGTCCTGCTCTATAGATTTACACTCCTGAAATAAACAGTACCTAAGCTTGAGTACCATTAAAATCTCTGAAGACTTTACTCTTGGACGTATGCAAGTTGATCATGTGTGTAAAAAACTCAACAGATAAATCATGAGTAATTTAAAAGACTTTTGAGGAAATAACAAAGGGATTGTTATACCATTTCACCAGTCATGTAGGGAAAAATTCTGCAATAAGTTCATGACATTTTATCATGCTTATTTAGTACTTTGAATTATCTTGTCCTTTTAAAAATATCTCTTAATTTTTGGTAGATCTCTGCTATTCAGAATTGGTACTTATTTCATGAATGAAATAATTTTGCTTCCTACAGAACGATTCTTCCACATTTGAAGTCTATCCAAATAAGATTTAGGTTCCTGCACAAATCATAAATATTTAGAATTATTTTTTGATGTTTAATATTTAGAAAGATTTTTATTGGAAGCTCATTTAAACATGAGTAGAACTAGTTGAACTCTTATAAATTTTTAAATAAAACTAAAACTCATTTTTGTTGAGGGTTAACCTCTCTTACATTGTTCAAGCAACTCTCAGGTCTAAATTACTCTGGTTTTACCCAAAACGGCAGTGTTAAAAATGCAATGGATCAATATACACCTATTTATAGAAGAAAAGCAATTAGTACCAGATCTTTAGAAGGCACACAACCACACAGCAAACACAATGTGAGCTCTGTTCCAGAAATACAGAGCCATTTAAACTCTACCTAAATTCCACAAGACTTCTGAATGCAAAAGACTAACGGCTCCACAGTAATGAGATATTTTTTGAAATTACTCTATAATGATATTTTACATTATCTCATTAGCACATAAATTGCTATTTTTAAATTGGGATAAAGCTGTAATAAATCATTACACAGTTATCGGTAACTGTAGTAGTAGTGATTATAGCGTTAATGTTTACTTTCTGTTAGTGATGATGACTACTAATATTTTCCTACACGACCTTATAGGCAACATCTAATTACCTGGTTGTTCCTGTAAAAAAACAGCTATGCTAAAAGTCACTCCTTGGGAATAATTGTGGTCAGCTCCTATATTTTAGGACAAATTACCACATTTGAAGAAAGACATAGTAACTGGAAGTGTTGAGTCACCATCCCTGGAGGTGTTTAAAAGATGTGTAGATATGGCATTTAGTGACATGGTTTAGTGATGGACTCGGCAGTGCTGCGTTTATCATTGGAGTTGATGATCTTAAAGGTCTTTTCCAACTTAAATGATTCTATGCTTCTATTCTATGATTCTAAAAAGGTATCAGTAAGGAAAATAAAAAATACTTACTCTTCCTACATAGAAGAGAATGGGCTTGAACAACAGACAGAGGTCAAAGCCCCCCATTTGCTCCAGCCAGAGAAACTCTGACAGAACTGTACCCCTATGTTTTAGGATCAAACTACCAAAACTGGACTGCAAATGAAAATCAAAAGGATAATCAAGAATTGGGTGCAGACTTGAAAGTTTGGATGACAGCAACACCAGGATGAGAACATAGTTTTCTGAACAGGGTATTCCATTCACATATTAGGTTTTGTTGTCATTTTGTTTGTTTTGCTGTCCAGGAGTGTGAATGACAGCATGCATATAAACAGATTCCATCAATTAACTACAAATTGCTTCTATTCTTCATATCCCACCATCACCACTAACCAACCTTCAGCAATTTTATTTTTCATTTACCTTCCCTAATGCACAAGCTGTAGTTTTTCCAATATTATGTTGTTTGGGGATGAAAACTGTAGGTCTAAATTGTTAGGCTCATTTTACAAACAACCCCTAAAGTTTCCATTTTTTTTTCACTTATATTCATAGGATGGGGGAGTTTCTATGTGATATCATAAGACTGAACAATAACAGAATTTGTTCCTACAAAGTCTAGCAAGCTAGTGACCAAGGTCTGGAGGACCTTGGAGGAACAACAACAGTCATGGGAAAATCATACAAGTGCAAAAAAGAGCAACAATATTTTAAATTACATGTGCAGAAAGCTCTCCTTGTTCAAAGATAACAGAATCATGTATTAGTTTGTGCCACAACCTCAAAATAGCAGCTGTAACACTACACATCTGCCCAATTTAAAATTACTTTATAATACAAATACTCTTTAATAAAAACAAAACAAAACTTCTAAATACACTTCTACACTTGGAAGAGCCAGCATAGTCTAGGTAATTGCAGAAGGAAGTAAAGAAAGGAAATTTTCTTATGTAATTAATATGTCAGACCTTTTCTGACTTTTACCTAACTTTCAATCTGCAGGGTCACAGCAGTCTGTATGCTATACTCTGAATCTCCTCTCAGATTTCTTAGGTGAAGTTATGGAAGAGAAAATAAGAACTAGCAGCTGCCATATATAGTTTTGGGTCTGACAGTATAGATGAAGATTTTGGCAAACATTAACTGTCACCCAAACTTCCCTACCTACAATGCCACTCCAGAAAAATATTTAGTCTGAGTTTGTATCAAGCCATTTCAGCAAGTAATCACTGTCAGGAAATAAAACTCCAAATAAGAGTTATCCGTGTAAATGAATTATTTACATTCACAAAGAGAAGGCTGTTGTGTAAGGGATCTTGCTGTTAAGTATTCAGGTAAAAGGCCTCTCTTTCCAACACACCACCAGTACATTTTTGTCAACCCAGCAGACTTCATGTAAGACATAAGTATTGCAAAGATACAAATGGCTTATCAGAAATGAGACAAAAGAGCAGTTTTCACAGAATCACACACAGAATCACAGAGCAGAAAGAACTGGAAGGGACCTCTGGAGATCATCTGGTCCAACCCCCTGCAAAGAACTATATTGCTTGCAGCATTTCAGTTAAATTAAGTCTTCTAAAAAAAATTAAACATTCAAGGAAAAAAATGAAACCTATTAAATAATCAAAAAAATGAAATCTTTTTTTTTTTTTGAAAGTAGAAACATTAAATTGGAGGGCTTCAGGGTCACTGCATTGGAATAAAATTTCTTCAGTATGACACATTAAGAGTTTTACCTGAGAGAAGGATGAGTAAAAAGTAGGGTGTTTCCCCTGACAGTTGTGAAGCTGTGAACCAAACCAGGTCAGAAACCAAAGTCAGAAATCCCCCTTTACTCAGCTCCATGGTTAAGTGATTAGAGAAACAGAACATAAGCATGAAAAAAAGCACTGTCAACAGCCTAGCCTAATCAGAAGTGTTCCCATGCTAGATTTAGAAAGAACCTACCTTTGATTCACTATACTGGCACCAGAAAAGGATTAGGTGCTATCAGTCTTTTTATTCATGTCATGTTTTAAAATTCAAACATGGATCCCAATTTCCAGAACCTAAAACTGGGACTTTGAATTGGCCATAGAGTAGTTTACCCCTCACTTATTAGTGTTGCCATTAATATTCTAGAAGTGTTAATGGCAAAGTCTGCAGAAGAAAGCATCAATAACTGAAGATGCTAGGGAATTCGAACTCCTGCAGACAACTGAGACATCCCTTCTATCCTCCCACCTAGAACAGAGGTTGTTGTCATTTGCATTAAATAGTAATCCTTTCCTCAGGAATATTCCTCTCCTCACATGATGCATGCAAGATGACTGGCACTAAAATAGTCTTCATATTTACTATCTTACTCACAGAAATGGACAGTTAATGGATTTCCACTTTGGTGGCTGAATCAGAATAGAAGTTTTCTGAACGAAAAACAATCTGGTTTTTTTCTTATGACCTTTCTCAGCTCCTGAGCTCTCACTATATTCAGCTTTGTTTCCTAGCTGAGTCTCAGCTCCAGCACTCCTCATCCTCACCAATGGGCTATTCAAGTTTCCTCTTCCATATAAAACTAAATCAGACTAATCTCCACAACCTTCTGCAGTGCTGCAGTGCCCAACACTATAGAAGTTGGATCCAGGACCATGGCTTTCCCTTCCGAGCATTGCCATAATACAAACAAAAATTACTCCCTCTCTCCTTCCCATTGTGCAGTACCTTTCTACACTGCTTAGCTCTCCAGGTACAACTGTCTATAATCAACCCCTAAGTGACAACTGTCCCTAATCAACCCCTAAGTGACAACTGTCCCTCTCACTACTTTCTGTTATGTCTGACACTGTCTCTCCTAGGATAGCACAAAAAAAGACTTACAGGAGAAAGTAGTGATTTGACCTGGCATGACAGTTTACAGCTTTCTCTGCACTATGATCTGAGAAATACTTTGATCTGTGAGGCAATAAGCAACCCTCTGTCACCACATATGGGGAAACCTTGCTGGAGCTAATTTAAAGAGTAGCAGGTGTGGCAGTCAGTAGCTACAAAAATAGCTTGACAGCCACAGTGGTAACAGCCTATGGTGCACTTCAGGGGTCATTTCTCTGCAGCCTGCTAGGAAGGCAGGTCAGACAGAAGCAAGGTTGTGCTACAGCTTCAGAACTCAAGGTTTTCATTATGATTGCACTTGAAAATGCACATCTCCTTTAAAAAGCAGCAGAATAAAAGTTGTGCCCACTCACCTAATAGATCTGCTCCTTGCATATGCTGAGAAACTGCTTAAATTAGTTACAGATAGAACTTTAACTGCTTAAAAAAGAGAGCTGCCATTAAACCCGGCCAAGCCAGTGCAGTAAAGCATGTCAGGCAGAACGTACTCTTCTGTGTTTGCCAACACAAATGAGCCCACCTCTTTCTACCAGCTACACTTGTACAAACCTACACAAGGTACTGATTGTTGCACAGCTGTTTATGAGACTACTCTCGTCTTCAGAAATTTGCCTAATGGTCATAAAGATACTTGAAGAGCAAAGAAAAACTGCTTGACTCTAAGACAGCTCGAATGGTTGTCAGAAGGTACATAGGCATTAAATTGTTCATAAGTGTAAGTAAACATATATATGCACATATATACATATATCCATATACACTTTTATACTTCAAAGTGAGCTTATTTGGGCTTATAAATACACCATAAATACAGGGGACCACTAGAGGCTGTACTAATATCTAGAGGATCCAAGATGAATTTCATTACTGCAGTATAATCAAACAGGAGGGAAAAACAGTCATTAGTAGTGAAAGCATCTCAGAACACAAGCTGAGGAAGCTTTCTTCAACATTCATAGCCTTCCCTAATATAGTGATACGTTTGAGAAACAGAGACTGTAAACATGCAATACAAATTATCCTATAATGTTTTTCTACCCTTTCAGTGAATAATACCAGTAAAATCAGTATTATTAATGCTTGTTCTGTCTCTCCCATTAATGCTCTTGCCTCAAGTCTGATTCGATGTCAGCTCAACTTTTTTTATAAAGAAGGCAGGCAACTTAGCAACCAAGTGCTAGAAAGTATAGGACAAAACAAATGTATATGATAAACCACCACATTTATAGAAGACTTCTATTGCATTAAAAATTGAATTATTTTTTTCTTCACTTCTGGCTGACCATTACAAGAAGTATCAGTTGAAAAACAGCTGTCAGCTAAGTAATCCTGAGGCACAGAAAATTCTGTCTTGCAACTTTTTATTCCTTGATTTGGGTTTTTGTCTTGTTTTAGCTTAATTTCTAATACTTATGACCACACTCTATTTTCAATTTCCCTGGGTAGTTCGAATACACTAGAGCGCGGTCTGTTCCAGTTGGCTTTTCTCTTACCAGCATTATTTAGCTCCAGCCTCTGAAATAGAAATTAACTGGAAGTATTGAACTTTCCCTGGGAGAGTATAAATAACCACAGGGATCAGTGGTACAGCCTGAAATGCAGGGGAAATAACTTTTATGCTTTTTTCCTACAATTTTTTTTGGCTTTTTT
This sequence comes from Eurystomus gularis, assembly GCA_013400335.1. Lineage (NCBI taxonomy): Eukaryota > Metazoa > Chordata > Aves > Coraciiformes > Coraciidae > Eurystomus > Eurystomus gularis. Next base: position 22,947 of record VZZY01002098.1, read on the forward strand.
TTTAAATGCTAGAACAGAAATTTATCACTTTCCTAATACCACTTTTTCACAACAGGAACACCATGGGGAAAGGTAGTGGACAGCAGTTCTGTCTGTTTGCACTTAAGTGTGTGTAACTCCTTATTCTAGACCTGCTGTGTTCTGGGGAAGGTATTTCAGGAGCTGAGGAAAAGAGTAGGTGATCATGGGAAGGCTGGAGAGCACCTGGGCAGGCTGCAGGATGTGTGCTTTAGAATATCCTTTGCACTGAAATTAGAGTGCTGAGGTAACTGACTGCTTGTTAAAGGTGCTCAGGGATGGTTTTGTTCCCTAAAAACTACTGGTGAAATAAAATGTTTCCTTTCACATTAGCAGGTTGAGGTAAAGAGGGAAGCTTGGAGTTTAGCTCAGCTTATGAACTTAAGTAATCTTAACATTACTATTACCTTGTCACTGAAATCTTGGCCCACATCAGTTACTGCTTCTTAGTGAACAAGAGGAAAAAAGATCTTTTCTTTGAGGTAAGCAAACCAGCTACCTACTGAAAGGTGACTCTCAAGACACTGCCGCTCATGCTCCAGATGAGTATTGCAGCTCTGAGCCTGGTCTAGGGTGAGATTTTTCATCTCCCGCTATTGATGGTACAGTTCAGAAACCTCTCACATACCCAGTTTTTTGATGGGTCGTGTGATTTTAACAATGAACTAAAAAGATAGCATATTATCTTCCACATGTAAAACTCACTCAGGGAACGTGATTGGCAGAATTTTCACTTCAGAAGGGTACACCGCTACAAACTTTCTGTCTTTCAAAGGCAACCTACATTCTATATGAAGATAAGCACAAAACAATGTAGGGTAATAAAGGTAGCTTTTATTTTCCAGATCTCCATTGTGGACTAATGTGTCCATTAAGAAAGGTGAGAGGGAAGGTTTCATCCAAGTAATCTGACTTGGAAGAAAATATGTTTTGTCATGTGCTATTTAATTTACCTGTGGTTTGCTTCATTGTTGGTTCTGGTTTGTTTGGGTTTTTTTAAATGGAACTTAAATTTTAAATCAGTTAATAAAAAATAGAGCAATGGCAAAAATCTTGTTTATTATTATAACCTAAATAAGACTGAGATTTTTCTACCTGTAATTATCATCATTCTACTCTGTGGCCTGTTGATTTGTGTATTATTTCTGTTCTCATTTTATTAATAAAGAGGAAGTAAGATTTCAGGGCCAGAACTTAATCCTACTAAACATCAGGACTTAAGCTAGTGTGACACAGGGGAAAAAAAGTCACTCTTGAAGAGTAGTAAGCCTTAACGCATTTAGAAAATGTTTCATATCCATATATCCGTTGAACAGGTCTCTACTTTAAAGGACATTGAAACAAACTCCAGCATACCTACCTATTGAAGAGATTTTACAACCTTCATAGTTCAGAACAAGTTTACTTGTTATCTGAGACTGCTGCCTTTTATACCATACAACAGACCCACAATTCTCAGCCCTATAATTGTAGCTGGTAAAATGTACGTGGAATAGATGTTTTGTCTCTGTAAAACACTTTTTTGATCTAATCAGTACACCAGTGTAAGCTGTTCAGTATTAGATGCTTTCTTTTCTTTCTTTCTTTTTTTTGTTTAAATTCTAAAAGGCGTGTATGTTCTGTGGTATTATGGAAAACTGTCAGATACCACCATTAAAATGAAAACTCTCACAAGCTATGATATTTATGGAGACAAGAACTCTGCCAAGTGTGTGGCCACAGGGGACGCAGTCAGACATTCCCCTGCTGATAGGACACTGCTTTGTTTCCAAAGACCAATGGCCCCTTTTAGCTAGGCAGGTCCTGTTAAGGTGTCACATTGCTGACAGCCTTCACAGGGTAACTATTTTGCCTAATATTTGGGTTGTTCAATCCACTCTTTCAAAATCCTGTCTTGGAACCTTGCAGGTGATGCCTGTACTGCTGAGTGTAGATTAAGTATGTGAGCTGACCAAGAGTCATATTTACGTGAAAGCCTAGACCAAGTATAAGCCAGCATAAGAAAAAAAGAAAGCGAAAGTCCTGCCTTGTGTCTTAGCACTGACCCACACACTCTTTACAGTGGTTTAGCTGCGCTGGGTCAGGGAAAAGGAATGAGGGTGGCTGAGCATTTGTTCACAGGAGTTCATTCAGGCTATACTCCTGACCTGGAGGTATCATGATTACTGAAGAACTCAGTGCCTACAGTACGGCAAGTATGCACTCAGAATATGCCTCTACAGTGCCAGGTAGTACCTGGACATACCTGAGCTGCCAAAACATCAGCTGCCCTGGGAAGGGTGAACAACCACAGAAAAGTCACTGCCCTAGGGCAGCATGCACTTCAATACACTCAATTTGCCACAGTCTTCTCCTTCACCCATGGCCTTTGGCTTGCAAAACTGTGTTTCCAAGTCATCTCAAAATTGTAGTCCTAACTTTTGAGAGTGCAAAGAAGTCAGTATTTTCCTAGGCCTTTCTGACTGCGTTCAGAAAGACCATTTCTTCGGGAGCATTTCTAAAGTTATCCACTGTTAAAAATGGTGGCTTTGCAATAAAGGATTGGGAAACTGAGTGAAGAGTGATATGGCATGAAACAGTGAGGGTCCCCTCTCCTGTGGGACAGCCCATTTGCTTACAGGCAGCACTGCACACATGTAAAGGACCTTATGAATAGTTGACTGCATGTTAGTCCTGGATTTAACCCTCAGCATTTTTTACTGACTGCACTTATTGATTCTGAGAATTACTTCTCTCTTCCTCCACTGGTTCATTCCATGCTTTCTATAAATTCCAAAACATGCATTTTCTTATTGTATGGTCTATGTTACCTAGTCTGCTACTATTTGTTAGCAGAGTTAGTTATTACTATTTAGAAATAAGCAGCAGGATGACAAACCAGGTTTGGAGGGATGGGGTGACAGTAAGGGCCTTCAACCTGTTGTCCTGAGGCACGCTGTTGACACCTCAGCACAGGCAAGGTCAAACAGAGATGAGCCAGGGGCTCCTGAGGAAATAGGAGCCAACAGGGTAGAAGCCATTAAACACCCTGGGGGAATAAAGAGGAGGAATAGGAAGCTACCATGCTACAGGAAGGCTACGACATAGTGGCCATTACTGAAACTTGGTGGGATGAATCCTATGACTGGAGTGTGGCTATCAATGGCTACAAACTGTTCAGAAGGGACAGAAGCAGGAGTGATAGAGGTGTTGCTCTCTATGTTAAGAAATGAATGGATTGTGAAGAGTTATCCCTAAAGAATAGCCATGAGAAGGTAGAAAGCTTATGGGATAAGAATTAGGGATCGAGACAACACGGGCAGCCTTGTGTTTCATATCTACTACAGGCTGCCTGATCAAGGGGAGCCTATTGATGAAGCCTTCTCACTCCAGCTTCAGGAGACATCGTACTTGCAGGCTCTCATCCTACTGGGAGATTTCAACCACCTTGACATCTTTTGGAAAAGCAGCACGGAGAGTGGTAGGCAATCCAAGAGACTTCTGGAGTGCCTAGATGACTACTTCTTAAAGCAAGAAATAGACAGCCCTACCCGAGGGGATGTGATATTGGACCTGATAGTCACAAATGCAAGTGAATTCACCAGATTGGAGGCAGCCTGGGCTGCAGTGATCATGCACTAGTGCAGTTCACTGTCCTGAGGGGTATGAGGTAGATGAAAAGCAAAGTCAGGACCCTACATTTTAGGAAAGCAAACCTCCAGCTCTTCAAGGAGTTAGTCAATAGGACCCCCTAGGAAACAGTCCTCAGGGACAAGGGAGCAGAGCAGAGCTGGCAGATCTTTAAGGATGCTTTCCATAGAGTACAAGAGCTCTCAATCCCCAGCTGTAGGAAACTGGGCAAGGAAGGATAGAGACCATCATGGCTGAGCCGAGACCTGCTGGTTAAAATAAAAGGCAAGATGGAACTGCACGGAGAGTGGAAGCAGGCACAGGTATCCTAGGAGGAGTACAAGGGTGTTGCCCCATTTTGTAGTGGTGAGATCAGGAAGGCCAAGGCACAGACAGAGCTGAACTTGGCAAGGGATGCAAAGAAAAACCAAAAGGGCTTCTACAGATACGTAAACCAGAAAAGGAAGGTCAAAGTGTCTCCCCTGTGTTGAGAGCAATGGTGAGCTAGAAAGAACAGACAAGGAGAAGGCTGAGGTCCTCAATGACTTTTTTGCCTCAGTTTTCACTGGCAATCTCTCTCTGCAAAGCTCTCAAGTTGATGGCCCATGAGACAGGGACCAGGGAGACAAAGTGTCTCCCACCACAGGTAAGGACAAGGTTTGTGACTATCTGAGAAACCTCAAAACACACAAGTCCATGGGTCCTGATGAGATGCATCCCACAGTACTGAGAGAATTGGCTGATGTAGTTGCCAAGCCACTCTCCATAATATTTGAAAAGTCATGGCAGACAGGTGAAGTCCCTAGTGATTGGAAGAAAGGTAACATCACATCCATTTTTAAAAGGGTAGAAAGGAAGATCCCAGGAACTATGACCTGTCAGCCTCACCTCTGTGCCTGGCAAGATCATGGAACAGATCCTCCTAGAAAATATGCTAAGGCACATGGAGGACAGGGAGGTCATTCAAGAGAGTCAGCATGGCTTTACCTGGGGCAAGTCCTGCCTGACCAACCTAGTGCCTTTCTAAAATTATGTGACTGCCTCAGTGGACAAGGGAAGAGCTATGGATGTC